>JAMXBB010000008.1:7195979-7259780 GCA_024138015.1 Lumnitzera littorea | reverse complement strand
CCACCCCCCCCAAAAAAAAAAACCAAGTGGCTTAAGATATGATTCCAAAATTTATCATAATATTTTAAGAGTACACCTCAAACTTAAGAAGTTTACTTTAAGATGTCTCTACTCTTATAAGTTAGCATGTTAAAGAACATTATATATATATATATTTTTTTGTTTTCACTTAAGAGAGGTCAAAATTTAGGATTAGAGATATGAGCAAGCAGGTTAAGGATACCAAACCCCCACCTTTACCTACCAAACCCAATGTTTAATCAATAGGGTAATATCTTATAGGTTTCGAGTAACATGTTCATAGGTCAAATTTCGCAATGAGGTTAATATCCGGTAACAAATCCATACTTACTAACTCTCATTTATTATTTATTATTTTATTTTACATTAAAAAATGTAAAATATTATTATCAAACATATTACTTATTAGATAATAAATAATATTATTACCTAATGTTATAAGCTTAAGCTTTTAATCTTTCCTTTTTGCCCGGTCTCATAATCATTAAAATATGAATCATAAACTATTTTGGAAAAATTATAATAATTAATTGGATGGACATGAATTCTCAAATATTTTAGTAAAATCATAATAATTAATTATACAGGATCGGGAGTTTCCATTAACTCAGCGAGTGATTTTGGCTATATAGTGAAAGAATCTTATAGAATTTAGGATGACTTTTTGCATATCTAATAGGGCATTAGAGAGGTTCAAGTTTGATAAAATTTGTTACAAGCTTGCTCTTATTTGATTTCTAGTAAAAATATATTTTAATAAGTTTAAAAAATGGATGTGCATCAAGATTAAAATTTAAAAGGATCATTTGGAACATTTTGGTGTTATTTGCCTTTTTACAAGTCTAATAGACAGGTATAAAAGCACATCTATTAGTAGATTTGATCGTCGGGCTGAACTGATCCCGAATTGTCAGTTTATAGGTCAGTATAAGCTTGAAGTAGGCTTAGCCCAGTGCAGTTTTTTTTTTCTTTAATCTTATTTTTGCATTCTTATAAATTATTCTAAACAATTTTTTGCTCCCTCCCATTTTCTATTTTTTTTTTGAAATAATTGTAATACTTTATGTCGTATAAAGTAAAGTAAGAAAAGCTACAAATTTAACCCCATTTTGAAATAATTAATTTGGATCGTATGCGCATAATGTTAATTTAATATTAAAATATTAAATAAGGTTAAGCAAAGCGAAAGAAATTACAATTTACAATAGATGGGAATTTCTCATTCGAATCTTATAATACATTGTTAATACGGGAAGAACAAAATTATGGTGTAACTATTAATTATAATTTATAATAGTAAGCTACAAAATAATATTTCCTCAATTGAAGTATAATTATTGAATAGAAATAGAAATTAAAATATTATCCATAATGATATTGAAAAGCCATTTCACAATTTACACTAAAAGAAATTAGGGGTAAGAGTAAGAGAGAATAAGTGGGATGGAAGGAGTTGGGAAGTGCATTGCTGGGGGATGATAGATGGAGTGTGTAATATTTTGTTTAACAGTTTATCGATCAATTCAAACGTATGTATCTTGATCGATTCTTGAAACGGGCTTTTGTACGAATCTATTTATACTATTGAGTGTGTTTAGTTCCGGTTATGTAATTTTGTACGGGATCAGATCTTCCTGGTGCCAGTGCGCTACAGTGTTACATTATGGACAAACTTTTTTGACCTCGACAATTGAAGAGTGGGGTCCACGTGATCTTGTGGATCCGCTAAAAGGAAGGGAATAACCGGAATATGTGCACATGGCCAACTCAAACCAATTAATCGAATCCTTGGTGGTTTTAAAAGGTGCACTTTCATTTCATTTTGTAGTTGTCTGCCTCTATGGTAGGCTGCATGAAAAATATATTAGTACAGAACTCCGGCCAAGGACTACAAGTATTTAACGATGTCTACTTTTACCTTTGTTTTTTTTCAACTACGTTTCGTAATAACATAAAGTAGTTGCTTGTTCATGGCTTTTCTAGGGTAAGAAGTCAAAGCATATATTTAATTACTTATTCTTCTACTAGCTAAATTCATATTTGGTGAAAGGAACATTATCCATAACTTAATTAAAAAGCACTTACATAAATTCTACCTCATAAATGCAAATCCGCGATAATTAATTTAAATTCCTATAGCATTTATCTTTGGGGAAAGAAAAATCATTTTAATTAATATTTCAGGTGTTTAAATAAGTATTAAGAAAGTACTAACAATATTTGAATGTATGGAAATGATGAAAGATAGTTTTTGAAAAATTGCTATTCATATTTTAAAAATGTTGTTACATGTTAATACTTCATCCGTATTTGTTCACCATAATCAGTTTGATAAGATGGAATATAAAGAGCTATTCCATGCAAAAAAAAAAAAAAAAAAAATTTATTAGGTAATGCACATCATATGTATATACACATAATATGTATTTATAAAATATAGTACTCTCTAAATATTATTATTATTATGTGTTCAAATGTTATCAATACTTGTATTAATACTTGTAAACCATGCGTATATTAGCAAATAAAAGTTTTCTTGTTGATGAGACATGAATTTCACTAATTATATGCTTAGCATAAATCAACTAATCACTTACGTCGTCATTTCTTGGATTTTTCAGAATGTAAAGGGGTAGGACCGGAACGACAATTAAAAAAAAGGCAAAGCCGACAGCGATATCGTCAATTTGTCGTCATGAAAACCAAGCAACGGTGCCCATAATAAATTTCACTCTAAGTTCCGCCCGCAGGCTTATTTTGCACGTAAAACCACGTTTTGAAAGGTAGAAGAAATAAGGAAGGAAAAAATTAGGGAGAATAAAATGAGGAAAAACTTTTTGTTTAGATAAAAAAGAATTAAAAAAGGTTATAAGAGATACTGGGACAGTTAATTATATAAAATTTTTAAGTTTCTTGAAATTTATAGTTAATTTTCTCATTTCAAGGATATTCAGTAGTTTAATTAATTTTTCTTTCCCACAATCTTCAAATTTAGAGAGAGAGAGATTTTTATTGGTCCAAACAAAGATTTTTCCCTTTAAATCCGTTCCACCCATTTTCTATACTTTCTCTATACATGTGAAAAATAAAATTTTCCTCTCAAATTCCACCATTCCCACTCTTTTCTCATAGGGTGAAAGTTTCGTCCGTTGTACCCTTACCATTACAAATCGGTAATTGAATTTGTAAACTAATTTCTAATTTCTTCAAGGCAATTTATAATATGGTGGATGGATAAAAATGGGTGGAAATAAAAAGAAAATAGTTGGAGATGGAAAGAATTTTACATTTGATAAATTACGTGAAGTGTGGAAATAAATTAAAGTGAGAAGAAAAATAAGCCGAAAGTGTCCACTTTATTTCCGATTTCGTTTTATCATCGAAATTGAAGAAAATCCAGTAAAAATGGATGGAAGTAAAACTTATATTATAAATTGAAGGCTTATACAATTTTTAGTAAATTAAAATAGGAATAACTTTACTAAAATATACATTTTACTTCTCTTTAATTCCTTATATGATACCAACGAGATAAAAAAAAAAATGAAATATTTCTTTATATTTCCTAACAATTCAGTCAATAAAAAAGGGAATTTTTTTTTCCCCTATCTATGTCTCTCCTTTCTGGCTCAATTTCATTGATTTCTCTTTTCTAATTACCTATATTTTTCTAATAGTTATGAGGGAAAAAATAAAATAAAATTTTTTCAGTACTTGATTATAATTATTGATACTATCGAAATCTTTCTTCTGGAATAAAGAGTTCAATTATACTAATCTCAAGCAGCATATAATTGAGGTGAAAGTGTCGGGAAGGAGCGTGGAAAAAGAAGTAAAGTGGAGCTTTTGACGAATATCAGAAACATGTACGGAAGCAAATTGAATGGTTGTGACTTGTGTCGTGGGCATATGTGCGTGGAGAGAGAGGGGCAGAGAGATGTGTCCTTCAATCAGCCACTTATAAGCCAAAGCCACTAGTGAAAGCAACCAAATCATATAATTTATCTTTGGTTTTCGTGTCCCTCTACAACATGAAAGACAAGATGTGTAAAAAATCAAGAAGTTTGCGGCGTGCAAACACCCGCCAACAATATGACAACTCATTGCACAGTTTTGATAAAAACCCAACTCAAGAAAGGTGTAAATAAAGTAAAAAATATGATTGGAATCAACTAATCTTGGTTTAGAGTTGATAGTTTTTAAGAACCGACATGGAATTACTTAGTTTAGAATTGATTTGTAAAAACCTTGAGTATTCTCTCTAAACTCGTGCATGGCTTCCAAGGAATCCGTAAAACCCTAGTTTCTTTAATCACAAAAAATGTTTGATCGTGAATATTCTCTGATGTAGATAAAGAAGCTGAATTGGATGCAGTGCAATGAAAGAAAATGTTCATAATCAAGTTGATTAAAACCCTAGCGATATTGATTGGGTGGAATCCAAGAAAAATGACTAACAAATTAAGAACAATGACAATCCTGTAAAGATCCAGTTCTTCATGATATATTGGATGCCTCTCAAAAGAATAGGTGGATATGGAACATGACTCAATAGAGTTTGCCAATTTAGAAAATATATTAGGTATGCCTCAACCGGGAACAAAAGTTATTTCTTTTACAAAAGAAGGAATAATTAGCATGATTTGAGCAAAATTTTGTGTCTCAAGAAAGGGAGATTATTATCAGAAACCAACTTCCTCTAAAAGCTTATAAAAGAGACCATGGAGAGTGCTACTTTACTTGGGATGAGGACTCACTAATGTTTCAACTCAAGCAAGGCTTTTGGAGAAAAAATTGAAGACATCTATGTAGGTTGTTTAAAAGATGAAGTCAACGACGATGAAGCACAAACTTTGTTAGACAATTTCAATTGTGTCCAGGATTTCTATCTATTTCGTGTTTCGAGCTATTCAATAGATTCCATCATAGGATATGGCGTTTATAAACTTCCAAGATGTAGTCATGTTGGTTTGAAGCCGTACCTCGGTTAAGTAGCGAAGAGCTCTTAGTGGGAATAGTTATAAATAAATGGCGATAAGCTCAATGCATGCATGTCATAAAGGCTTTCAATGAGTCTTGTGAGGGCTCACTTTTGGGCCTGTTCTCAGGCTTTAAGCCATCATAAGTTCCAAGTATATATTCGAAACATTTGAGCTTGTTAGAATCGGCTGCTTTGCGTGGGTTGTCATTGAATCGTCCATCCTGGTCGGTCCTTGATGGGTCAGTTGTAGGATTAGCCTGTAATGATTTTAATTCCGGCTGGTCAGGTTGGTTTGAGTTTCAAAATATTAGTTGAAACACGATTCTTAATTCTCTTATATGTTTAGATTAATTACTCATTCGATACTTTTAACTCTTTTATATATTTTGATCAATTACTTAAATCAAATTAAGTTTAACAATTCGATATTTTTAACTCTTTCATATATTTTGATCAATTATTCGGATCAAGTTAAGTTTAACAATATTGACATTTAGTATAAAAGTATAAAACATAAATGTTTTAACTATTGTTACCTACGTTGGCTTGGTGTTTTCAAAACATTGGTTGAAACATGATTGAATCCGATTTTTAACTTTTAACTCTTTTATATGTTTAGATTAATCATTCGGATTAGGTTTAACAAAACATTTATGTTTTAACTATTGTTATTTAGGTCATATAATGAAAGATTGCTCTTTAATTACCAAAAAGAAAGGTAACAAGGTGTGTATAAAAATTCAATAAATCCCACATATTAAGGAATATGACAAAAGTAGAAATGGCCAGAAGGAGTTAAATGTTGGAGGAAAGAAACAATCTCGAAAGAAATCATAAGATAATTATAGAGACTGTACATTGGTTAGTAGAAGGAGATGCCCCAGCAACATTAATGTCAAATCTTAAAATCCTCTAAAGCATCAGAGGTTAATTATGAAAAAGTTACCAGAAAACTTGCACACCTTAGTGGATGACGGGTCTTGAGAAATGAATACTAACAATAACATCCGTCATCCGTCAAAAATAGAAGTTAAAGAGTAAAGAAACCCATAACGCATCAAATTGAAAGGATTTGAGAGGACAAATAACCTAATGTCCTAATCTTATGAAAATGCCATAGAAGCAAATAACGAAATGAAATCGAGCCATACATATTGCGAACAAAACTTGCAGATTCTTTAAATTAAAATGAGGCTTTTTTGGGATTTGATTCGGAAAGCCTTCTTCCAAAGAATGACCAATTCCCATGAGAAGGTTTGCAACTATTTAAAAGGTAGTAACCTTGTTGGCACCCATATTTGGCTGGTTTAAGGCTTGGCTCATAGGGAGGTCCTTTTGCATAGAGGTGAGCACACGAGCAAACACTCTACTCCCTTTAAGTACCACGATTCGCTTGGGGCACCTTGTATGAGTACTTGGACAACTACTCAGATGTCTTATTGGGCACTAAGCTATCCTTGCCCAAGTTAGGCTTAGCAACCAAAGGGGTTTCATTGAGTACCTCTAAAGTATGATCCATCCTTAAACGAGCACCTGCTTGCTCCTCGAGCGCCTTTACTCCTCCTTTGCCTCTAGCGCCAACATCCGACTATGGTTTAATAATTATCTTTTGACATTTATGGTATGACTAGTGCAACCAACAGCTCCTAAGGATGTTAAACCCACAAATCACAAATGTGGTTGCTAGCATAGTCATGGCCGATCATCCTCTAGAGCTACCTTGTCAAGCACGCGTTGGATGTCTTCATCTACTTGCTTGTATGAGTGAACTCCAGACCTTTATGTCTCCAGGTAATCATACCTTTGCTACACTATATGTAGTATAACAGGCCACCAAGTATGAGATAGAACCTTCTCTAGAACTAGTACACCTCTCCATACACACTTGGTGAGCACTTCCTAGTAAGGTTCTTATGCTTACATAACTTAATCACTCCTCTCTACTTTCTTTGCAGACTTAAGTGTCGAAGGGCTCTCATAGATATACCTATAGGGGGCTTTCTTGTAGGTCCTTAGAAGCAAAGAGCTCATTGAGTTTAGCCTTTACCAAGGCCCATCCAGTACCTTTAAATCTCTCTCTCTATAGTTGATCCCCTCTATAATCAACATTTTAGTGCCCATCGTTTTAGGCCACCAAATATACGATGGTTAGAAGAAAAAACAATAACCCTTAGGCTTCAAATCTAGGCAATGCTAATACGTCGTAGTTACAAGATGGTAACATAATGACCCCACCACAACATGTAGCAACACCACCACCCCTAGAAAATAAGATTGTCGAGGTTCAACATCTCAGGCTCTTCGTCTAATAAATGATAGAAGAAAATAAAAAGATACAAGAGTCCAATGTCGCCCTAAGTATGGATGTGGCAATACTTATAAGTGTAATGGGAAAACGCCCCGATAAGGAGGTAACTCTCAGTTCCTTTATAGAAACAAATAGTAATTGCGACTTAAGAATCATATGCTTACCATACTCATGTGATAAGACCCAGCATGATTAGCAAGCTTCTTAGGACTTACATAACTAGCTGAATCACAATCACATCAAAACACATACGTACGGTGAACGTACAACTATAAGTAGGCCAATTGACGACTTAACTCTAAAACAATCACTAAAAACTTTTCAAGACATGAAGGTCATAGAATTAGACGAACATATCCGTTGTGCTTCTAGCATACATGATTAAAAGAAGGTGGAGTCATTTGCCCATGCATCACGCTTTGCAGTAAGAAAGAGCCCCTTTTTCTTCTTTATCCTTAAGGAAACATTACCTATAGGCATAAGACTCCCACACCTCAATACTTGTGATAGAACCATTGACTTAGATGATCACCTGACCTACTTTAGAACAATAATGAGCTTACACAACTTTTCTAATATTATCATGTGTAAGGCCTTCTCTAGCACATTAGCTAAAGCTGCCTTGCTTTGGTTTAATACTTATTCGATGGCTCGATCGCGTCATTCGATAACCTAAGAGGGAAATTCTAGCAGCATTTCCTAATCTCCAAGGTATTGAGAAAAGATTCTTTTGTCCTCTACAATGTAAGGTAGTGACTAAACGAGACCTTACATACATACCTTAAGTGCTTTAATCTTGCAAAGTTATAAGTGTCTAAATTCGACAATGGAATAGCCCTATAGGCCCTTATGATAGGAATTGACCCTACATGATGATTATTCGATGCAGTTTCATAAAATAAGCCTAACTCTTTGGATGAGTTCATGCAATTGGCTGAGAAGTATGTAGCCTAAGAGGATGCCATTAAGGTACATTTTGAAATAGACACCAACATTGAGGGTGGGGGAAGGATTGCTTAAGATTGTGTGACTCCAAACTACAACTCTTGTAGAAGGATAGACGAGATAAAAATCGATAGAAGTTCAAAGAATATCCTTCCTACACACTCCTCAGCAAACTCCTTGGGGAAATTATGTACAAGGTTAGGCAACAACTCTTATAAACACCTATTTTTTGGGAACCTAGAAGCAGTGAACTCAGGAAAGTACTCAGATTACCATAGAGCATACAACCATAACATAGATGAATGCCATCACCTCAAGAATGTGGTTAAAGGCCTTGTTTGCAAAGGATGCATGGATTACTTAATAGTCAATGAAAGCAACCAAATACAATGATCGACCTAGAGTCATTGAGTAGAATAAAAATAGCAAGTGTAATAGCAAGAACATAACGGGTAAACTGATGCCCCTACAAGTGACTAAAATCGTCGGGGTTGGTGAGGCTAAGTGAATATTGTATTTGGAGATCTTGATCCCCCATATACTACAATCACAACAGCCCAAGATGAGGTATACCTCATATGAATATAAAGGTAAAAAAAAAAAAAGAAAAAACAATACGATCAGTTTTGCTATCAAGGATGAGTAGGGCGTTGACATCCCCCATAATGATGTCCTCATTATAAACGTGGAAATTAGGTATTTCAACATCCCTAAAATGTTCATTGACAATGGAGGCTCACTAAACATACTCATCTACAACGCCTACGAGCAAATAAAAGACCAGTTGGATGAACCCCTCCAACCATAAAAGTACGGTCTTACAGGATTTAGAGGAGGCAAACTTGTGCCCATTAAAGGAATAATTACTCTCCTAATAAGACTAGGTGACGATGAGCATGTCACCACATAGTTTGTCGACTTTGTTATCATAGATCACTAGTCACCATACAACATAATCTTAGGCAGGTTAAGCATAACAAAAATTGACATGCTTATCAGCTAGAGGTGCCTAAAAGCAAAGTTCATGACACCAACTAAAGTAGGCAAGGCTCAAGGAGACCAGAAGCTATGTAAGTCCTTGTACCTCAAAGCCCAAACTACAGGCAACATCGTGAACATAGAGTCTACCATTGCCTCAGCCTTAACATTACGAGGAGAATTGGCCGAAAAGACTAAAGAAATCTAACCCTCTAATGCTCCAAGAATGATTACAAAAATTGAGGTTGAGCTACTCATAAATGAGAAAGCTCAAGTCATAAAGTTCTTCAAACAAAACTAAAAGGTCTTTACATTTGGACCAGGAGATATGCTTAGGATCGTCAACATACCTGAGGCAACCCATCACCTCAATTTTGATCTTACAATACGACTAATCAAGCAAAATAAGTAGCACTTCACCCTCAAGTGCTAGGTTACAATTGAATAGGAAGTTTAAAAGCTCTTATAAGTAGGATTCATAAGACTAGAAAAGTATCTAACCTAGCTTGCAGACATTTTCCTAATGAAGAAGGCCAATAGCAAATGGTAGATGTATGTAGATTATAATGACCTTAATACGGCCTATCCTATAAACTGCTTCCCTCTTCTTTGCATCGACCAACTCATCAATTCAATGTCCGGTCATGGACGCCCATTCAGGGTATAACCAGATTTGCATGGCCCCTCAAGATGAGGTCTACAATTTGTTTATTGAAGACTTTAGAACATATTGTTAAAGGGTCACACCCTTTGGATTGTAGAATGCTGATGCAAGTGCAATATACCAAAGGCTTGTCACTTTCATCTTCAAACCACAAGTCGGCAGAAACATTGAAGTTTATGTAGATGACATAATTGTCGAATGCAAACATAAGAGAGACCTCCAAGAAACATTTCAAACATTCTACTACTATTAGATGAAGCTAAACCCCTAGAAATGTGTATTCAGGGTCGCTTCTAAAAAAATTACTTGATTTCATGGTTACTGAGTGAGGAATCAAAGCTAACTTGGATAAGATCAAAGTAGACCGAGACAAGCAAGCCCTAGAACCATAAAAGACGTACAACGACTAACCGGAAAAATCGCTGCCTGAATGGGTTCGTATCGAAGAGTATAGACAAATGCTCAGAACCTATCTGAGTTCTTCAAATTACTAAAGAACCTATCTGAGTTCAACTAGACCATTGATTGCTAGAAAGCTTTCGATAACCTCAAAGATTTCCTAGAAAGCTTACTTGATAGGGATCAAGGACCGATTACATGCTCCCGAGCCTGAGGGCTCTTTTAAGTGGTTTGCTAAGCTGTCTAAGGTGAGTTAGGCACCGAAGAGCAGTGCTTACCCCAGTCCAATTTATCGAGCTACTTTGCTCTCCATATTATCCAAGATGTTGCTAAGGTGATTAACCAGCATGCTAAGCCGAACTCTCTACTAAATCATGGTCCAAGCACCAAATTTAAGTACAACAATCTCCATTATGTTGAGGCCGACCAAGACTTTTAAGAGCTGACCCTTCGAGGCCAACCTAAGGTGAGCCGTCCTTGAACTAACTACAGTCCAACCCCTTCTAACGCTGAGCAGGCCTGAACAGAGGCTCATTCCTGCTTAGACTACAATATTGTCAGAATTATAATAAAAACGTACGTACATTATCCTTACTAACAAACGATGTTTGTTGCGTACGATTTCATGTCTCTCTGTATAGTAATTTCCTTTTTATTTAACAAATAGGAATTCATTTTTGTAATTATTTGTAATATAGAACTTGCCCTAATAGGGTACTATAAATAGTCACATGATGTAACAGTCGTAAGAAGATATACAGAAGAATACATTAGACTTTTTACCTTCTCTTGAACTAAGTGTCCTCTTACTCTTGAACTACTCTTATCTAGCCTATTCGAGCGTAGACTAGTGGCGAGTAACTTCCAGCTACACTTGTGCATCATATTAAGTGCAACCTGAGCTTGTGTGAAGTGTTAGTACGTTATATCCAGTGTCAGTGCATAGGAACCCTTACTCTCCCTCGATTATCATTTACTTTTTAGGCCATCTTGTGGCTTGGACCCACCCCCTTCAGTTATGCGTAATATTGGGTTCGTGTGTTCATTCATGAGTTCGTATCATCTTGGTATTAGAGCTTAGCTATATTCGAAGCTGGATCTTGCTATTGTGTTCTTTTAATAGTTTGTCAATGCTTTTGTGTGATTGTGGTTCTATTGTTAGCTTTAAAGTTTAGTAGTGGGAAGTGTTTTGTACTTTGTTTTCCCCTATTGTCATTACGCTAAAACAGAGTATGGTTGACTTTGTATTTGTTGTGAAGTTGTCATTGTCAAGTAAACATCAATGTCGGATTCAAGTGTGTAAAGGGCTTTAGGAAACTAAGAAAGTGATACTCAACATGGTTAAGGACAGGGAGGAAGCTTCTTACCTCAGTTAGTGAGTGACCACCTGGATAAGTTTACTGATTTGGTAGCAAGTTTGGTAACTGTCATCCAAGAAGATAGACAGCGAGTTAGAAATAGCCCATGAGGGAACACGAACAGTAAGGCTAAGGCAATGGTCATTTTGGCCAAGATAACACCCCAGCTTGACTACCCTAAGCTGAAGGAATTGATAGGGACGTTGGACGAAGACTAGCACTTGAAGAGATTGAGGAGGAAGCAGAAGGAGGTGATGAGGTAGAAGAGTACTACGAACCTAAGGAAAGGAATGTATGAGCCCTTAGAGTTGAGGGATTAAGGATGTGTATTCCGAGTTTCTCTGGAAGTAGTGATGCCGAAGACTACCTAGATTAGGTAGATTAGATTGAAAAGCAGTTTAAATACTATGCAATGCCCGAAAATGCAAAGGTTAGGCTAGCTGTATTAGAGTTCACTGGCTTACCGCCTTATGGTGAAAGAACTTGTAAGCCACCAATAGAAGGGAAGGATAACAAGAGATTAAGAGTTAGGATGACATGAAGAGAGTTATGCGGAGAAGGTTCGTGCTGAGTTATTAGCTGTAGGATGCCTTCAAGAGACTGCAGGAATTGAGACAAAGAGGATTGAGTGTAGATGCTTACGTTAAGGAGTTCTAAGCGCTAATGATTCAGTGCGAAGTTGTGGAGCTAGAAGACTGAACTATGTTTCGATTCATTTGCAGATTGAAGTATGAGATTGGGGATATCTTGGAAACCCTAGATGTTAGAACGATCGATGATGCAATCTGAGCCACCTAAAGGATAGAAAGGCATCGAACAGGAAGACTTCGACCACCCATCAATTGTCTTGGTAGTAGCAGGCCTGTTTCAAGTAGACTTGTGTGAATGGAACCGAGCAAGGTCACTGAGACCCGACCTACTCAGACGACCCCAATAGAGGAGAAGGAACCACTAAGGAAGTTCGAGAAAGGCCAAAGTTCATGGAGGAAGACGAATGAGAACAAGTGTTTCAAATGCTAATGATTTGGACATATGGCCACTTAGTGTCCAAATAGGTGAACAATGGTGATCAGAGGTCAGGCACCGATTGTTGAGGTTGATAGTATTGATGAGGGAGTGGAGGAGTTGAAGGAGGACAAACAGACTAAGCTGTCTGAGGAGGAAGTTATCTACGTCGAAGAAGGCAACTTCATGCTAATCACTCTAGTGTTGAGGAGGACAATGAGTGTTAGTCTTGTACCTGAAGACGAGCAAAGAGAAAATCTCTTCCATGTTGGGTGCAAGGTGAACAAATCACTATGTGCGCTGATCGTTGACAGTAGGAGTTGCACCAATGTAACCTTTGCATTTATGATCTAATGTAACCTTACAAGCTTCATTGGCTCAGTGGTAAAGGAGCCTTATAAGTGAACAAACAGGTATCTATGTCGATCTGTATAGGTAGGTATCGAGATGAAGTGCTTTGTGATGTGGGACACACTATGGATGTTTGATTGAGTAATTATATATGACGGCAAGAGGAACACATGTTCTGTAGAGCATGAGGGGAGAAGATTGAAATTGAGTCCCATGAATGCTAAGCAAGTAAAAGTCATGTAGTCCCAGCTTAGCCGAATCCTGAAGAAGGGGGCTTTGGTACTGACCTGAGTCGAATTGAAAAGAGAAATGGAGTTGGAGGGACTAACCTATCTACTTGTCAGGAGGTTTTTGGAGATAAGACTTGAGGAGGAAGAGCTTTAAAGAGGAAGAGTTGTCGATCAAGGTAAAAACCTTACTGGAGGACTTTGTCAACCTGTTTCCGAAGGAGCTATTGGAGGGTCTACTCCTAATCCGAAGCGTCGAGTATGTAATTGACCTGCAGCCAGTAGCCGCACTACTAAACAAGCCTGCCTATAGGTTGAACCTTGAACAGGTTGCTAAACTGCAGAGGCAAGTAGACGACCTCATGAAGAAAAGGTATGTGTACGAGTCCCTGAGCCCTTGTGTTGTAATGGCCCTATTAGTACCAAAGAAGATGGTTCTTGGAGGATGTGTGTAGATAACTGAGCTATTAATTGAATTGCTATCAAGTACAGGTATCCCATACCCAGGCTTGATGATATGTTAGATGAGTTAAGTAGAGTAAGAGTGTTCTCTAAGATCAATCTCAAATTTGGATACCATCAGATCCAAATGCGTGAAGGGGATGAGTGGAAAACTGTATTCAAGATACGACATGGTTTATATGAGTAGCTTGTAATACCATTTGGACTATCTAATGCGCCGAGCACATTCATGCGACTTATGAATCATATGCTCTGAAAATTACTAGGAAGGTTTGTCATGGTTTATTTTGATGACATTCTAGTGTACAGTCCCGACCTGGAGACTCATTGAAAACATCTCCAACAAGAGCTTGTGAAATTTCGAGCTGAACAGCTCTACGTTAATTTGAAGAAGTGCGACTTTTGCTATTCTAAAGCGATCATCTTAGGATTTGTTATGAGTGGAGGTGGCATCTATGTTGATGAAGAGAAGATAAGAGTGATCATAGAATGGCATGAGCTGACCTGTTTTGCTTATGTGAGAAGTTTCCATGGGCTGGCATTGTTCTATCACCGATTCATTGGGAACTTCAATGTGATTGTGACCCTACTCACTGAACTCTCAAAGAAGAATGTTGAATTTAGATGGGATAAGAAAGAGAGGAGGAGTTTTGAGGAAGTGAAAGAGAGGTTAACTACAACCCCTGTCTTAGCTTTGTTGAGCTTCAACAAGATATTTGAAGTAGAGTGTAATGCGTCCAAACTAGGCATAGGTACTGTGCTGATGTAAGAAGGCCGACCTATTGTTTGATTTAATGAGAAACTTCAAGGAGCCATACTCAACTACTCTGTTTACAATAAGGAGTTCTACTCTTTAATTTGAGCTCTAATGGTATGGCAACGTTATGTACTGCTCAAAGAATTTGTGATTTACACTGATCAATCCTTAAGATATCTGAAGAGCGAACTAAAGTTGTTATGGAGACAAGCCAAGTAGGTTGAATTCATGGAGGGTTTTTCTTATGTCGTAAAATACAAGAACGGAAAGAACAATGTAATAGTTGACGCCTTATTGAAACGACATATGCTTCTAACCGAGTTGCAGACGAAGCTACTTGGTTTTTCAACCACCATGAATTTGTATGCCGAGGACCTATACTTTAGTCCTATCTACACCCGTTATGAGGAAGGATAAACATTGGATAACTATCATAGGGAGGACGAATACTTATTTAGGAAGAGGAGGCTACATATTCCGCCTTGTTCTACGGGAGAACTGCTAATGCATGAAGCGCATGGAGGGGGATTAATAGGACACTTTGGCCAGCGCTTAACTTATGAGGTATTATCCTCCAGATTTTTTTGGCTAAGGATGAAGAGAGATGTCCAATCCATGCTAGAAAAGTGTATGACTTGCTGAAGAACAAAGAATGGAGCTGAGCAAGGATACTACCAACCCTTGTTGACCCTGACCAAACCATGGTCCAAGTTGAGTATGGACTTCATGTTAGGATTTTCGAGGACGTCTCGAGAAAAGGACTCCATCATGGTGGTTGTGGATCAATTTTTGCAAGATGGCACATTTTGTGCCTTGTTTCAAAACTAACAACGCTTTGGCTATCTCTTATCTTTTCTTGCAAGAAGTAATCAAGTTGTACGGAATCCCTAGGACCATTGTTTCAAACTGAGACCCTAAGTTCATGAGCCACTTTTGGAGGATATTGTGGAGGCGAATGGGAAATAAGTTGCTGTATAGCTCGTTCTGCCACTTATAGACCGAAGTTATCAATAGAACCGTGGGAACTTTGTTGCAAGTTGCCATTGGATGAAACATGGCTAATTGGGATTTATGCCTACCAATCATTGAGTTCACATATAACAGGATCGCCTACAGCATAACAAGCATGTCTCCATTCGAGGTTACTTATGGGTTTAACCTTGAACTGCCATTGGACCAAGCACCTTATTCGATGCTTGATGAAGATTGGCCAGCCGTCGAAGGAGTTGAGGCCATCAAAGCCATGCACTAAAAGGTTGTAGAGCAACTGGGTCGAGTTGTTATTAAGCTTGATAAATGAAGCAAAGGATGGAGGAAGAGGGAATTTCAACCAGGCGATTTGGTCTGGATACACCTTAGTAAGGAACGATTCCCAAACTTGAGGAAGAGCGAGTTGTCTCCTAAAGCCGATAGACCTTTTAGAGTGTTTGAAAATATCAATCATAACGCCTATAGGATTGAATTACCTAAATGATATGGAGCCTCAAACTCCTTCAACATTGCTAATCTCTAACCTTACACTCCCGAGGATGAATAACTAGGAATCGAACTAAATTTAATCCTGAATCGAATTAGATTTGATCTCAAATCCCAAACAACCCGGAGGGGATGATAAGGATCAAGGACCGATTATACGCTCCTGAACATGAGGGCCCTCTCAAGTGGTTCGTTGAGCTATCTGAGTTGAGTTAAGTGTTAAGGAGCAGTGCTTACTCCAATCCAATTTGCCGAGCTGCTTTGCTTTCCATGTTATCTAAGATGTTGCCAAGGTGATCAACTAGCATGCTAAGTAGAACCCTCCACTAAACCATAGTCTAAGTGCCAAATTTGAGTACAACAATCTTTACTGTGTTGAGGCCGTCCAAGACTGTCAGGAGTCAACCCATCGAGGCTAACCTAAGGTGAGCCGTCCTTGAACCAACCATAGTCCAACCCTTTCTGACATTGGATATGCTTGAACAGAGGCCCACCTTTGCTCAAACTACAATACTATCAGAATCACAATAAAAACACGCGCGCACTGTCCTTATTGACAACCATATTGTCCTTTCTAACAAACGACGTTTGCTGTGCATGATTTTGTGTCTCTCTGTATAGTAATTTCCTTTTTATTTAGTAAATAGGAATTTATTTTTATAATTATCTACAACATAGAACATGCCCTAATAAGGTACTATAAATGGTCATATAATGTAATAGCCACAAGAAGATATACAGAAGAACACATTGGGCTTTTTACCTTCTCTTGAGCTAGTAGTCCAGTAGGTAAAAAGGGAATATGAGACCAAGGGGAAAACAATGATCAAATATCTGCAAATCGTCCAAGGCTTACTCATGAGTTTCACCTTATGGAAGGTCAAAAAGATTCTCAGAGCGAAAAATGCAAAAGCAAATAAGTTGTCTAGATTGGCCTCATCCATTGCCCTTGTATTACATGATGACAATAAACCACACTTCGTATAAAACCTCTTTGAGTTAAGCATAGAAATGCAAGGCCAAGAAGTCCTTGAGATATAAGTTGTAGACCTTGAACCTTATTGGATGGATCCACTTATGTAACATTTGAGACAGGATTATTACCTAAAGATTGATTAGAGGCGAAGAAGCTAAGTTACGCCTTAGCTAACTTTACCCTCATTGATGATGTACTATATAAGTGAAGGTAAAGTGTTCCCCTGCTAAGACACCTTAGAAAAGAGGAAGGTGTTCATGTCTTTTGAGGAGCTATATGTAGGAATCTACAGCAACCACATCTAGTCTTAAGCCCTATACATCTGAGCCATGAGGTTAAGCTACTATTTGCTAACAACGAAGGAAGATGCCAAAGCCCTATTGCAAAAATGTTATCAACGCTAGAAACATACCCCGATTGCTTGTATCCCGAGTTTAGAACTACACCCCTTAACAAGCCTATGGCCATTTGCCTAGTAGGGGCTAGATGTCCTTGGACCTTTCTTGAAGGCATCATTAGGATAGCAGTTTATTCTAGTAGTGACAGATTACTCCACCAAATGGGTGGAAGTGTTGGTTGTAGCAACCTTCACTGCTCGAGCATGAAAGGATTTGTCATTACTTATATACTCTCTCGCTTTAGGGTCCTATACTGTTTGATTACCAATAATGGAAGATAGTTAGATAGCAACAAGTTCAAGGAATTATGTGATAAGCATAGAATCTAATTTTATTACACCTTTATAGCTACCCCCAAACCAATAGACATGTGGAGGCGATCAACAAGATCATCCTTAACAGTCTTAAAAAGATGGTAGAACGAGTAGGAGGTAGGTAGGCCAACGAACTCACTAATATACTTTGGTTATACCATACTATGCATAGGACTTCCATCGGAGAAACTCCCTTCTATCTTTCATTCAAAATAGAGACTGTGTTCTCGATTGAGTTAGAGCTACCTACTAGTAGGGTCTAGCACTTTAATGTCAACACCAACCACATGGCTCTTTAGGCAAGCCTTGATATTATTGAGGAAGTGCATGATATTGTGAGTGCTCGAATAGTTGCATACCAATAATGTAAGGCCCAAAACTATAACCGAAGAGTGAAACACTAAGTTTTCTGACTAGGAGACCTATTATGCAAAAAATTAGAGGTCATTGGGCCAAACTTGCAGGGAGGCCCTTTTACTTAAAGGCAAGCACATAAGTGAACACCTTGCTCCCTTTAAGTTCTACATTTGCATGGGGTACTTCATACTAGTGCCCAAACTATTGCCTAGATGTACTTGCCACCGAGCACTAGGCCACCCTTGCCTAAGTTGAGTACAGTAGTTGAAAGGGTTTCAATGAGCACCTTTAAATCTTGTTCCATCTCCAGACAAGAACCTACTTGCTCCTTGAGTGCCCTTGCTCCTCTTTTGCCTCTAGTACCAACACTTAGTTAGGGTTCATTAATTATCCTCTAACATTCGTGGTATAGTTAGCATAGATGATAGCCTTTGAGGATGTTAGACTCGTGGATCATAGACGTGGTTGTTAGCATGGTTATGGTTGACCATCCTCTAATGCTACCCCATCATATATGCGTCGTATGTCTTCGGTTACCTATTAGTATGAGTGAAACCTAGATCTCCATGTGTTTAGATAATCGTGCCTTCGCTACATTATAAATAGTATAGGAGACTACTAGGTATGAGAGAGAACCTTCTCTAAAATTAAGGATACAGCTCTACACACTTCCTATTGGGGTTTTTGTGCTTGCACACCTTAATCACTCCTCTCTCCCTTCTTTGCTGACTTGAGTGTCAAAGGGCTCTCATGGATACCTATAGGAGGCTTTCTTGCAGGCCCTTAGGTGCAAGGAGCCTATCGAGTTCAGCCTCCGCTAAGGCCCATCCAACACCCTCCGATCTCTCTCGCTTTGTAGTTGATCCTCTCCACAATCAACAAACCTAATGTTATTGGTGCTCTTATAGACAACAATGAATGTGACCACTACCCCCTGTTTGTATTTTCAACTACCTTATGATGGGTATACTTGTACTAGTGCTTGGAGGCATAATCATAATCATAAATTAGAATAGCTCAAATTTCACTCTCAACACACAATTTACATATCCTCAAAACCTACATAGATATTTCTCTAATATATATGTGACTCATCATCTAGAGGTGTGGCTATATGAGATAAACTTAAGGAATTTGCTACCCCTATAGATTTGGAACCATGAATGTTGATAGGTGGCTTTAATGAAATAATCCACTATTGATAGACCTAGGTTTCATTAGTCCTAATTTAACTTAGTCAAATAAATAAAAGGTGATAAATTTAATTCAAACAAGAAATGATAAAGACTTGGCCAAATGATTCATAGAGAAGCTTATACCTAGAAGCTTTAGTAATTCATGTTTAATAGTGGAATTTAGGATCACTATTCAATTCTTCTATGTACACATTATATGGAAAAAATGTACTAAATTGAATAGCTCATTTAGATTTTAGCTAACGTAGCATTCTTCCTTCCATTCCGTGATTAAGGGTGTTTAGAGAAATGATTAGTGTTACGAAGAGCAACTTATGAACTACACTGCCGAATGACGTGTCTACAAATAAATCATCCACTTTTTCATATCTGCTGTGTTTACGTTTACAAATGTTGGTGATTTACTTGTCCAGATAAGTCGGAGGGACATTTTCGGATGGATCCTTCGGTCTTCTAATCATTTCCTGGGTATTTAAGTTATAAAAAGTAACTTGATTCTTTCGGCCATATTAACCAAAAAAAAAAAAAAAAAAATGGAAGAGAGATTTTTTTTGTTTTTGATATATTGTTTAAGTAAATGATAAAAAATTAAAAAAGAAAAAATTTTGGAAGAATTAAAATATTGAAAGAGTAAAAATAATAAAAAACTATAAAATTAAATAGGAAAGCTTGAATCATTAAAAATGATTCAGTTCATTAAGAGTCCAAACCGAGTGATTTTAAATACAATTTAGTTTGATTCATTGTCTAAACTAAATTGAGCTGAATCATAAAACTTTTAGTTTTTGGGTTACTTAGCCAATGAGTCATATTCAATATATACCACGAGTTGATGGTTAGTTTACTTAAAAGGGTTGAGGTTTGCCTTCAACTTGATTTTAGCATTCCGAGGATTTCGCTACTCCGCTACTTCATAATTTAGTGTCAAAGGAAGAGGCACTAAAGGAAGTAGTCGAAGAAATTTCTGTGGAGATTACAGTAGTTACAGAACGACGTAAAGGAGTACAGTATATTATTAATAGTGACTGATGATATTGAAATTTCCACTAGTCAAGAAGAGTCAGGTGTTGAAATTTAAAGAAAGCTGTTGAGGAAGAAATCAAGTGCAAACTTGTTAAAGATTCAGATAAGACGCCAAAAACAAAAATTGTAGTTTTTGTAATTGATGAAAAATCTACAATTCAAGAAATCCAATAAATTTCCGGTGTTGAGATTGTTAAGTTTGTGATTGAAAGCTAGCCCAAAGATGTCAAAGATATTGTATTGTCTATGAGGCGATAAAAGAAGAACGAGTTCTCAAACCAATGATTGAAATACATTATGTTACTTCTTTATTGGTCTTTGCAAGTTATTCAAATTCTTTTAAAATCATCAAGACGGTAAGTGAAAATTTAGAAATGATTATGGAAATTTGTACTTAGATTCAATTGGAGGCTAGTGAGGATGATTGCCTTCCGTTGATTGGTTTTTGATCTAGGTAGTACATGCAAGATTTGAGGATGAATCTTGTCAAAGAAGAGGGAAATTATACATACATGATTATTGATCCTATAAGAAACCATTCAATAAGTAATATATATTATGTATTATGTATATTTGGTATATAAATATCAATAAGATATTAATATGTATGACGTGTGTAAATTATGCATGAAAATTAATTTAAAAATTATTTTTTTTATTATAATTCATGCCATTATTATGCTAGTATTTATATGTCACTTATTATACCTATTAAATCTTTTTTTCAATCAAAGAAAGTGCAAGGTAAAGAAGCACCGTATTTCAATAAATTTCATATATTTACTTGTAAGTTTGTCTAGTTTCCTAAATTTTAATTTCATCTTACTTTATAATATCCTTTAATAAAGGTATAAGATATTACTTAGGATCTTGTTTTCTTTCCTAGTTTATAGGATATTATTGATTTTCCAATTTAATGTTGTTTCCTAGTTTATTAGGATTTTAAACTGTTTCTTTCAAGAAAATATTTTATAGATTTCTTATTCTTATTTTATGACTATAAATAGGCATTCAATGTAATACCAAAATCAATTCATAAACTATGAATATATGGTATTGAGTTTTCAAAGTCTTAACCCCCTTGGAACTTATTATGAACTTTCATTTAATTCTTGTGATGTTCAATTCACTCATAGTGAGATTTTTGAGTCAAGGTTTCCATTCAATTATACTTAGATTCTTGAGTAATTGAGTGAATAGTTCATGGTCAATATATGACTCTGGTTGGTGGTTAGTTTACTCAACAGGCCAAAGTCCGCTTTCAACTTGATTTTATCGTTTTGGGGTTTCCACTACTTTATTATCTGTGATCAACTATGGGTGTAAGAGAAGGTCAATTCTAGCTTGACAATAGAGAAGAAACAAGTTTTTGGTACAATAAGTGGTCTTTTTGGGGATCAATTTTTTTCTCTAATCCATGGTCCCTTAATAGTTCAAGTTGAATGCCTAACTGTAAAAGATTGCTAGATATTTGAATTAGCCTAGGATGAAGAAAAAATAGATTGTAACTTATATCCTAGTCTATGACTCGTGAGGTAGGCCCTGTTCTCTAGCACCAGCAAAACAGATAATGACTTGAGAGATATATATAATCACATTAAACCAAGAGCCAAGTCAAATGTTATCTAATAAAATCAAATAAGGACTTCACCTTTCGGTTCAAACCTTTTTTTTTTTTAAACAGCAAGTAGCTTCCAATAGTTTGCCTATAGCTAAGAAAAGTTAGATGTTACAACATAATCATTGATGCTGCTCTTAGAAGGTGTTCTGCATTGGCTTTAATTATTTATTATTTCCAGGGTATAAACTACAAAATTATGAATATGAATATCATATCCGTTTTCTTGGAGTAGATTCGAATTAACAGTGTCACTAAAAGAAAGAGAAATATATCATTTTCATATTTCGAAAATATCCATTTTCTTTTTAATTCTCCCACTTGGTTATATTGGTTTGACAGGAATCAAAGATAATTTCAACAGACAAATCCATCTTCCCTTATTCTAGCTCAAAGAATTCGCATAAGGGCCGATGGATTTTGGACTCTAATATGGAAAAAAAAAGACAATTTTTAAAAAACATAGAAAACCATCAAATGAATATGTAGATTAATAACACCCTTTATTAAATATACTATACATAAAATAAATAAAAAACATCGTGAACCCATTTATCTTATATATAACTAGGTAGGAGATGATTGCTAAAATGGTCCACTCACTTTTTCTTCTCCCGAATAGCGGCCACTTGGCAAAGACAAGGTTAAATTAAGCACCAATCAAATCTAGTATCCGTCAATCGAGGGAGATTCAATACGCATAGCCTTGGGGAGCTAGGTTATTATTATTATTATTATTTTTTAGCTAGGTTGTTAGAGTTATGAAGCTATGATTGATTCAATGTCCCTTTTTTTTTTTTAATGACCGGTGAGATGTTTTAATGTTAGCATCTATTCTGCTTTTACATATATATATATATTTATTTTCCTAAATCACTTATCTTATTTTAAATTAACAAATGATAAATTATATTCGATTTTAATAAATAAATTAAAAATGAGTATAATTTATTATAACGTAATAACAATGTAAGTTTGGTAGAAAACTTTTAAATTTATATATTGTTTTTATATAATTTTTTTAACCAAATAATGCAATCATCCATGCTATTTGTTACATGAATTATATTTACGTAGTGAACTTCCCGTTAGGAAAATTTAGAACAAGAAAAAAAAAATGATGGAGGTATACTTTTGGAAGATCGGAAGATTTATCAAAATAATATATCATGATCTACCTATTTTGTAATGAACATTTCCATATCAAATTCTAAGTCATATATATATTTTTAAATTTTTTCAGTAGAATAATATTTCATTTATAGACAAAAGGTACAGCATTACATACATTCCTTCGACAGGGAATTCACCTGTTTGATGCAACATTCCATCGGTTGAACTATTTACAATAGAAACAAACTTATCTACTCCATATCTTAATACATCATTTACCAAGGAGAACTGCCAAAAACAAAAGAAGAGTGATTATCCTGCATATACCTTGCAATATGATCAGCAATTTTGTTGCATTCTCTTGGATGCACATCAATTTTCGCCAATTCTGCAACTTGTAGAGATCATTCCTGCATGCAAGTATAGCATCGTAATATTTCAACTTAACATTTGCTTTCCCTTGTAAATAAGTTTTTACAGTAACCGAATCAGTAGAGATATACAAGTTGGTATAACGCTGTTGTAAGCAATATTGAATTCCCAATATGAATTGCCTAGAGTTCAGCGTTTACTATATCAGTATATCCAATTCTTCGGCCGAAACCTGCTACCCATCTACCATTTGAGTCATGGACAACGCAACCAATAGTAGCTGTCTTACTTGTTATATTAACCTAAGCATCTGTATTGAGGTTTAAAAAATTTCTGTGGAGGAGCTTCCCAGCATGTCTTGCTACTTTCATATAACAAAATGTGGTTTTGTTTCCTAGCATATAACCAAGATTCTACAACCAGGGTAGATATAATATGGTATTTAGGTTCCTTTTTTGTGTCATTTTGAAATATATATATATATATATATATATATGTATTTTGTTAGGCCCAAACCATATATACCACAACATATAAGCAAAACAGTAAGGCTTTGGAGGTCGAAGTTCCTTACTTTGGTTCCTTGTTATGCGGCAATTTAATGCAATCCATCTGTGAAAGTCATATTTTCCTCTATACTCATAAGTTTCCCATCTCTTGTAGATGTACTCAGTATATGCTTATAGCCCAAGCTAAATTCCATTTCTCCAGGTCCAGTAATCCCAATCCTCCCTTATCTTTTGTCTTTAATAATGTTTGCCAATTAAGCCAATGCATTCGACTAGTATCTGCTACTCCATTCCATAAAAAACTTCGTATAATAATCTGTGTAATTTTTGATATAACTTTGGTTGGCAACTGCATATAATAGTTATGCAGAGTCTCTGAAACAGCTTTAATAAAAACCAAACGTCCAACCATACTCTAACGCCTTGCTTTCCAACCTTCTAGTTTTCTCTTGATTTTTTTTCTATGATAAAGTCGAATCGCTGGCTCTTAGATTTTGGTCCATTATTCAATGGACATCCCAAATATTTATCAAAGGATTGGACTTTTTTGAATGGACAGATGTTCAATATTTGATTCTTGCTGTACTCCTTTCATTTTAAGTGTTACATCAAAACTCCTTTTCTCTACTCATAATATAGATGCATAACATCTGTTTATCAGCTTACATAAGTAAATATCTATAATTAATAATTCTATCTCTGTGTTTGCACTCAAACCATCATCTCAAAAAATGTGTCCATCTATTTATCGTAGACGTCCTCTTATTTGGTTCGTCAACTTATTTAAGTAACTCTTAATGACAACTTTTTTTATGAGGCTATAACATATACTCATTTACATGATAGTGTCCGACCATTTCAAACACGAATGGCAAAAGTTTTAAAGATGGAAGTCAGCTTCTCAAAAAAAAAACGAAAAAAAAAAGAAAAAAAAAAGAAAAATTATGCAAAATGTACAAGTTTACGCGACAATATCGATTATTCAATATTATTAATACGTTTACTAAGACCTCCTAAAATGTTTTAGATGCGCAATACAGAATCTTTGATTCTCACGATGATCAAAATAAAGTAACATTGGACAAGTCAAATTTTTTAGATGTAAAGGTCGTAAAGTATGTCGCTTGCATACTATGTGCTTCGCGTGCTTCAAGTAAGACGAGTGCAAAGGCCTACTAAAGAAAGGATGATACAAAAAGGGGTCGGAAAAGAGGGACACTAATTCGTATATAGGTGTCATATGTTGGAGAAAGAACAAGAGTGAATTGAAGAAAGTGGAGTCAAGTAGAATAAATAATGAAATCACAATGTGTTTGGATTCGTCTTAAAAAAAATGAAATTAAAGAAAATTCGTAAAAACTCAATAGAGTAAAAGAGCTCTCTATTTGCAACTATTAAAGTGTTTTCACAATGACACTGTGTTTGGATGCGTCTTGGAAAGGTGGAAATCAGAGGAAGTTCATGAAAATGGGTGAAAACATTATGTTTTATAACTCAAATGAAGAGTGAAAATGAATGAAAAAAGATGTCTGTAGTCCAACTTTTTAATTTCTAAAATTAGAGGTAAATTAGTGGGAATTGATGGAATTGAGATGCAATTACAGAATCATCCCTTACAAAGATGTACATCAAAATAAAATAAAGCTAGTCTTGTCAAATACTAATTTTATTTCTCTTCATTTTCCTTATGTAAAACCAACCAAATAAAAGAAATGAAAACATTTTTCTCCATTTTCTTCACCTTTTTTTTTTTTTTTTTAATTTTCAAACACAGAGTAGAATAGAATAGAAAATATTTAGAATTGGATAAGCTTTTATATATTTCTTAGTTTTACTTGGTTACAAATGAGTTAAGCATGCCTACAGTCTTTTTCCTCCTTAATGGACGGCGATATCAATTCAATTCAAATGTTTACAATGCTTTATGTAAAATATTACATCACAACTACCATTTAGAATATCTCATGGAAATATCTCAAACTAGTAAATTTTAGAGGTTGCACCTAACGACCTTTTTAGAATATAGATGTTGTGACGGACTTGGGCTGAGAAATAAGCATGAAAAATATTACAGTATATAAAACACCTGCTATGGCCTATGAGTATTTAACAATGTCTATTTTTACCTTTTTTCATAATGTTTTTCCGTAATAAAGTACTTGCTTGATAATGGCTTTTCCAGGGAGAAAGTCAAGGATACAATTAACCACTTATTGTTTTACTAGCTAATTTGAAATTTGGTGAAAGGAAAATTATCCACACGCACTTGCATAAATTCTACTGCATAATTGCAAATTCGCGATAGTGTGAATTCCTACAGCACTTACTTTAAAAGGACTCATTTTCGTTTACATTCATGTGTATAAATAATCGATGAGTAAATACTAACAAATCGAAACGTATGATAATAATGAAAGATAATTTTTAGAAAACTTATCATTCATGTTTATGAATACAATTACACAATCATACTATTGCGAAAACTAATTGAGTTGATAAGATGGACATATAGAGTTTTTCATGCCAGTCAAAGGGATTTTATTTACTTTTTACCTATTGATTGGAAGAAAAGATTTCTTAAGTAATACACAGTAATGTATATATATACATACACGTGATGTATAAGTTAAGAAATATTTATAAAATATGAGCGATAATTCATTAAGAAACTATTAAAATATTACTATCAACAATATATATATATATATATATATATATACACATATGCGGCGTGTATTATCAAATAAAACTTTTGATTCTTGGTGAAACATGAATAGGCTAATTATGCTTAGCAAAAATTAACTAACCATTTATGTTGTCTTTTCTAAGATTTTTTCTTTTTAAGAATGGAAAGACCATCAAGTTAGCAAATATCGTCATCGTCATTGTCAATGGGCATAGTAAATTCCGCTCTAAATATCACTCATTATTGTAATCGGGCATAAATATAATCAATTATCGTCATTGGGCATAGTAAATTCCACTCTAGATATTGCTCACCAATCAATTATTGTAATTGGACATAGTAAATTTCGCTTTAAATATCGCTCACCAATGTTTAGTAAATTTCACTTTAAATATCGTTGATCAATTAATTTTTTAATTTTGAACTCATCAATGTTTTGAACTTAGTAAATTTCGCTTTAAATATCACTAACCAATTTTGAAACTTAGATTAATCCGATCAGTTGGATCCGATTCAATCAATACTAGTAATCATCGATTCAATCAAAACTAGTAATCATTATGAGTCAGTCATACAACAGAGACCAAATTTACCATGTCGATTACCGGCCAGGTCGGATTGTTCAACCGCAAGCCAAGCAATTAGACTGGTTTTAACGGGCTCAAATGTTCTGAACAAATACTTAGAATTTTTCATGGCTTAAAGCCTAAGAACAGGCCCAAACGTGAGCCCCCACAAGACTCATGGAAAGCCTTTTTAACGTGAATGCATCCAGCTTTTCACCATTTATTTATAACTATTCCAACTAAGAGCTCTTCGCTACTTAACCGAGGTAAGGACCGAACACCTACATGATTACATCTTGGAAGTTTATAAGCGCCATATCTTATGATGGAATCTGCTGAATAAGATTGAAGCATGAAATAAATAGAAAGCTTGCACACATTTAAAAGTGTCTAACAAAGTTTGTGTTACATCATCGTTGACTTCGTCTTTTAAACAACCAACATAGACGACTTCAATTTCTTCTCCAAAAGCCTTGCTTGAGTTGAAACAGTAGTGAGTCCTTATCCCAAGTAAAGTAGCACTCTCCATGGTTTCTTTTATAAGCTTTTCGAGGAAGTTAGTTTCTGATGATAATCGCCTTTTCTTGAGACACAAACGAAGAAGCTTCAGAGCAAATACTGTTGCAATTGTCGTCATTTTGCTCAGTTCGTCCTCCAATATCGTTATCATTAAATATTTAGCTTTATTATAACTTTTTTTTTTATTTTTTATTTTTGCATGTTATAAAAAAGCCAAACTTTGTGTTGTGAGTGATTAAAATGCATCTATATGAAAACCACAAATCCGAAAATAAAACATTCATGAAAAAATAAATATCAATACAATACATGTTCCGTTTTTCATAAGTTTTAATTTACATAAACTTGTAATCTAGTGTAATTTCTTATTTTACTAACAAAGATTACTTATAGTTTTATTTTCTCATTGACCCCAGTTCCATCTTCGGTTGAACCCAGTTTAATCCCTTAACTCTTGACCTTTTTATATGTTTAGGTCAATACTTCAGATTAGATCTGACAATATTGTCCTACATGTAAAACCACGTTAGGATAGGTAGAAAAAATAAAAAAGGAAAGCATTAGAGAAAATAAAACTGAAGGGAACATTTTTGCTTAGATAAAACAGGATTAGAAAGAAAAGATACGAAGGATACTTAATTATATAAATTTTTTAAGTTTCTTGGAATATAAAAAAAGTTCTTGAAATTTATAATAAATTTTTCCATTTAAAGAATATTCAGTAATTTAATTAATTTTTCTTTGCCACTATCTACAAATTTAGAGAGAGATTTTTGTAGGTTCAAATGAAGAATTTTCTCTTTAAGTCTATTCCACCCATTTTTCATACTTTTTTTTTCCCAACATGTGAAAAAAAATAAAATTTCCCCCTCAAATTCCACCGTTCCCATCCTTTCCTCCTGTACGAATACAAATACAGGGTGGAAGTTTCATCCATTATACCCTACCATTACATATTGATCATTGAATTTCTAAACTAATTTCAAATTTCTTGAATGCAATTTACAATATGTTGGAGGGATAAAAGTGGGTGGAAATAAAAGGAAAATAGTTGGAAATCGAAAGAATTTTACATGATAAATTAAGTAAACTATGGAAATAAACTAAACTAATAAGGAAAATGTGTAGAATGCCTTTCCCATTTCCTTTTATCGTCGAAATTGAAGAAACTCCATTGAAAATGAAAGGAAATTAAATTTCTTCTATAAATTTAACCCACAAACAATGTTTACTTAAATAAAAAAGGGAGAACTTGAATAAAATATACACTTAAATTCTCTTTGTTTCCTTATATAATACCGAAATGAAATATTTCTTAACATTTCCTAATAACACAGTCTATAAGAAAAGCGAATTGCTTTTTCTTCCTTTTCTCTCTATTTCTCTCCTTTTTTGGCTAAATTCTATTGTTTTTTCTTGTCTCCTTGCCTATATTTTGCTAAGAATTACGAAAAAAGAACCATATAAAGATTTCTAGTGCTTGATAGTAATCCCTCGAAAAAAGAATTCAATTATAAGTAAAGGTGTCGGGAAAGAGCATGGAAAAGGAATGGATTGGGGCTTTTGATTAATGAGAAACATGTCCGGAAGCAAATTGAATGGTTGCGACTTGTGTTTGTATACATATGTGATATGGAAGTGAAAAAAAAAAAAAAAATTTAATAGTATTGATATATTACGTAAATCGATGAGTGATGTGTGGATAGTAATAAAAATTTAATATATAATAATGAAAGAATATACTTTTTTAAAAAATATACATGTATTTTTTTCACCTATTAAATTTTTATTGGTATTTATACGTCATTTATTAATTCACGTGATGTGTTAGTACTATTAAAAATTTTATCCAAAAATAGAGATTGATAAAGATTTAACTAATGCTAGTTGGCACATGTATGTAACTATGTATAAGTAGTGTGGAGGATACTAATTATATTTAGACGTATGAATTAGGTCCCTTGATTTGGATATAATGATAACAAAATATGTATTAAGCAAATGTTAATAGGTTTGTTAAGTGTGCATGTTATTTAAATTTATAATTTAAGAAAAGTTAAGTTTGAGATGGATTAGAGGAGATTATATTATAAAGTTATCAAATGTTTTATAAAGGTGGTTAATAATGTTCAAAGGTTACCACTTGATATGCGAAATCTGATAAAATTATTATTTTCGAGGATTAAGTGGGACAATAGATTTATTTGAAGGTCTAGCTCCATTTATTGAATATGTCTAGATAATATATTCGATATATTCCATTAAGTTGGATATATATTTATGGCGATTAATTTTATTAAGATGGAATAATTTAATGGATAAAGTTGGATAAATTCTTGGATAAATTAAATTTTTGATAGCTTGATCTTGGATAAAATTTGTTCAATATGTTATTAATATTTTGTGGAAAGGAGTAGCTTTTAACAAGTCATTATCTTCATTAACTTTCAACTCCAACTCCATCTTAATAAACTAGGTGGCAGTGGAATGAATAATGAATGTTAAAAGCATGGTTTTATCTTTTGATTATGGTGTAGCCATCAGTTTCATTTCAGCTTGTGATTTTAAGGCTACAGTTCGTCCAAAAGAAAGGGTTAATATCCAAGCTCAAATCTTTAATTTTGTGATAACCATTAAGTAGCCATTGATAAACGAACCCCTATATAATGGAACCATTGAGCTATGTCCTAAAGCTGTAATGTAGATGCCTCAAAAATATATCTTTGCAAAAGTCAACATGCTCCCGGAAAGCCATATGCTTTTTCTCTCAGCCCCTACGTGTTTTCCAAAGAATAAAAACCTTAGTTTCTTTAATCATAAAAAAAAAAAAAAAAAATGTCTGAAATCTATAGATTTCCTTGGTCCAGATGAAGAAGCTGAAGTGAATGTAGGCCAAGGTAGTGAAGAATCGCTTAATTAGAACAATACAAGGGATAAAGCATTGGGCTCACTTTAATAATAAAGCGTATACATTTATATATGTTAATAAAATAATTTTGTAATAAGGTTATCTATATTATAGAAAGTTTAAATAGAGTGATCTAATATATTTATGGATCTTAATGCATCATATAAAGTATGAAGTTATATGTATAGAGATGGGTGATATTATTTCCTATTTTATGATGGATATAATTGGAAATAATAATAAAATGGATAATAGGTAACTAATCCTAATAAATAAATTATATATGATTGTGGTTTCCAAGTTATACACATGATTCTATTCTCATCTGTCTTCACATCAACAAAAACAATGAGAGAGACAATATGTCAAAAGAATTGGGTGGTTGACTTGGAATGCTAATGATCAGGCAATTATGCAATTACCTCTATAGATTTAGGTACACTTTTACATCTTTTTGTTTTATTTTGTACCTTAATTTTGCATATATATTGTTCCTACATCTTCAGTTTGAGGAACTAAAATTTCTTAATTCCAACACAAAATTCATAATCGACTTGATTCAAACCTTCATGATACTACTCGTGCTGGGATCCAAGAAAAAGTATAAGTGAATAAAGAACAGAGATCTTCATATCGAGATTCTGTTTTTCATAATGTACCAGCTGCTTACCTTACAATTTTTTGTCTTAGAAGAACAAGTGGAGATGGAAGATGACTCAATAGAATTTGTCAATTTAGAAAATATATGGAGTGAAGTAGATGAATCAAATTTCAAATTAGATACTCAAATACTGAAGAGGCAGTAAATCTCTACCTTATGGCAAATGGAAGAGTAAATTTTGATTTCAATTCTTTTATTAAATCTGAAGATATTTATTATGAAATGGAAAAATTATTTGAAATATTATCTAAGACTGAAAACAAGAATCAAAGATTACTAGTTTAACATGCTAAACTACAGAATGAAAAGAGGCACTAAAAGAAACAAATCAAGTTCGTGCTGATGAGAATGATCTTCTAAAAAGGGAAAGGGGGAACTTTACTTGAGAAGAGAAGTTCCCTTGAAAAAAGAAAACATAGTCTTCAAAAAAAAAAAAAAAAGTTTTATGGAAAATAATTGATGCACTTAGCAAAATTATCTTTTAAAATATTTCATAAAAGCGAAGAGAAGCTTTACTTTCTCATTGTAAGTCAAAGAATGAGTAAACGTAAAAGTGATCTCAGTTTTCAAAAAGGAGAATATTCCAATTCTCAAGGAAAGACAATCTTTGTAAAATCTAAAAAACTTGATGATGAAGTAAAACAAGTAATTAATCACAATGCACACTATATACCTATTCACGAACCTAGATATTAAAGATATTACAAAACCCCTATAAAGAAAGAATATAGGGAATTGTGTGCTGTTAATTTTTGTAGTAAAGTAGGATATATAGAAAGATATTGTTATTTCAAAAGTAATAAGCTCAATGCAAAACAAGGTAGAGTATACGAGCTTGAATTGTAAAGACCTAAGATGCTTTGGGTTTAGAAGAATAGATAATACATTTACATTCTTTCGGTTGTGCAAGATACATGATAGAAGATGCTTTAGTGTTCTCAAAACTAAATGAATTAATAGAGGAAAAGATAGATTTGGAGATAACAACAAAGGTAAAATTATTGTTGTTGACACAGTTAGTAACAAATCCTTCTAAGTTAATAATGTTTGTCTTGTGAAAGGTTGTAAGAATAAGGATGCAATTGGAGTGAGTTTTATAAAATCCGAACTTACCCTTATAAAGTTTAGTGTTTCCTAAAACTCTATAAGATTTTACGCCCTGCTTCTAAAACTTGGCTTTATAAGGTTCTTGAGGCAAGTTTTTATAGGATTCAAAAAACCTTATAAAAACAAGTTTTTATAAGATTTATATGAGATTAAGGAGAGAATAAAATGAAAGAAGTTAAGTAAGATTAATATTATATTTACTAAATTACATAATAATAAAAATTGAGAATTAAATGTATTGTATAATATAAAATTGATATCAGATGTGCATGTTGCATAAGTTAAGAGTAAATATTTTTATTAATATATACTATTTTTTACTGAGTTGAGTTTTTCATTTAGTATTTTTGTAATTCCAAAACCCAACCCTATACCCTATAGGGTTTTTATTGGGTTTGATAGTTTGGTAACCTTTAACGATCTACCCGGTTACATTCCTACATAAGAATAACTTGTTTAGTACAAATTAACATTGTGACAATAGCTATAAAGTAATTTGTGAAAAAGATAAGTATTTTAGTTTTAATAGGGATTCCAATAAAAACTTTTTCATCGGATAAGACAAGTTCATATTTATATTATCAAACCTTTAGAAATGAGATATGAGAAATGTTTGGTTTCAATGACAAAAATGATTTTTCCTTGGTACATGAAACTCAGACATGTGAATTTTGAATAGCTTGAAAATCTTTTTGAAAAACAAATAAGAGGTCTACATGAAATGAAAATCTGAGACAATATTCATTGTTCCTCGTGCTCTTTAAATTGGATGCTTAACACTTATTTTAACAGCAACAATGGAATTTCAACGAGTAGACAATTGAAGCTACTACATATGAACTTAACCTGCTTGAACACTCCATCTTGGAAGGAAAAGACATAGACTTAACATAGTTGATGGATTTTTAAGGTATACATAGGTTTACTTTTTAAAAATAAAAGAGATTTTTTTGAAAAATTTTAAAATTTTGCAAAATAATTTCAAAATGAAAAAGGTTTATTAATGAAATGTCGAAGAACTCATCATGATAAAGAGTTTGAAAATTCAAATTTTATAAAGTTCTATGATGATCATGGGCTTGTTCATAATTTTTTGGCCCTTACACACCTTAATAGAATGGAGTAGTGGAATAAAAGTATAGAATAATTCAAGAACGGATTTGTTTGAATAAAAATGGTATAGTAAAACACTTTTGGCTAGAGGCCATATCCATTGCATGCTCTATCATAAGCTGATTCGATTTGAAACTTTATACGGATAAAATTTCCTATGAAATTAATGAAGGAAAAAAAAAATATATATATATAGTTTCATATTTTCATAATTTTTGAAGGTAAGTGATTTATCAAGAAAATAAGTGTTAATTTTGGAAAATTTGAAGAGAGAGTAGATGAATAAATATTTCTTAGATATTCTTTGACACGTAAGCTTATAGAGTTTTTAGCAAAAAAGTCTCCAAAAGTGGACGAATCTATAAATAGATGTTTTACGACAGTCTTGATGAAGATTATGATTATTTTTCCTTGACTTATTACTACTATCTCTAAGAAAGTAAGTTTAAAAAGACGTGAACCTTTTGAATGTCAAGTAGAAGAGATTCCAACATTTCCTCCACCGGAACCTCCAATACCTTTTGAAAATACCATAAATAATCAATAAGAATAAGAAAAATTTATGAAAGAACTTGGAGTCATCAAAGTTCTCATCCTTAATCTCAAATCATTATCTTGAACCGGGCATCAAAACATGTATGGCATTGCAAAATATGGAAAGCCAATCTACACTTCTTTCCGAAATAGAGCATTCAACATGTTGAAGAATTTCTAAAAGAAGCAAGTTGAATAGATGAAATGCAGGAAAAATTAATACAATTCAAGAGAAACAATGTGTCATTGAGATCCTAAGCGTTGCTTGTGTTTTGTTCCATGATGGGTTTTCCTTTGGTATTTTAACCCAAAAAATTTTTATTATGTTTGGTAATGATGTGTATGGTTATAGTTTCGCTAGCCTACTAGTCTTATAAAGCTATGTCCTTATAGATCATGATGATTTGATTGTTAAGGAAATGAATAAAGCTAAACACAAATCTATATGATTCCCATATTGATAAATGAGACAAAAAAGTTACCAATATTTTAGAAAAAAAGCTAAATATTTTAGCACCAAAAACAATCTAATTGATATTTCACATTGTAAGCACTGGTTTGTCTTTCTATGATAGGAGAGTGACATCTCCCAGAAAGGTAGATTAAACTAAGAAAATAAAAATTACAAAAGGCTTGAAATTGAAAGAATCCTCCTTTTCTCCGTCAAACGTGCAATTGCCCTTCAAGAAATACTCATAGCATTGTGATTCCATCCCTTACTTTATATGCTCTTCAAAATACGACATGTTGTGACTAGAGAAAAACATAAGACCATAAGTAACTAGTTTATAACATGAAAACCCTTATGTATTCTATCCTATTTGTAGCTCTCTTTCTCAACTAGTGTAACGCTACTTTATTTGGTTTACCGGATTGCTCTATAAGAATAACTAATAGCTTTATGAGGGAAAATGTTTATGTGCATTGTATGTTAGCTGATGATGATCTTGGTCCCCATGCTCTTGCTCCCAGAGATCAATTTAAATGGGAATTCGACATTAACGTCTTTTATACTACCTTGTTCTTTTGCAATGCGCCATGGACTTATGGGCATGCTGCATTTGATGCATTTAAAGTAGATTATATGCTTGATGATTTCCAAAGTTTAGTGAGAAGGAATGTTTATGGAGGCTAACTGGAGATGGGATTTACCTATTCAACGAAAGCAATGCAACGTGGGAACTTGAATCTACATAGGAAAAGTAATAAGCTGTGATATATGTATCAAGTGAATAGTGTTAAGAATAAAAGTATAATAATGTGTAGGTCACATAATAAAATAAAATAAAATTGCATGAATTTTCTTTATATTAGAGTTTCAAATTTGTTTTTGTGCATGTGTTGTAAGCACTGCTGTTGTAAAATATTCATATAATTATTATCCCAAACATGATAGATCATAAATATCTTAACTACATATGAACAAATTTCATAATAGGGTTAATTATAAAAACATGACCCATATTTTGGTATTTTTGTAAAAGGGTAACTTGAATTTTCGTTTTCTACAAATACATGACCAAAATTTTGTAGTATATACTATAAAGACATGTGGTAGTAAATAATTTAAATAAATAATATTGACAAATAATAATAAAAACCATAAAAAAGGAAGAAAACTAGAGAAAAAGAAAATTGCTTGTGCATTTCCGACCACCCCAAGGCTAAAGGGTAGTTGACCTCATCCAAGGGGGGTTATGTGACCTATCTAAGGTAGTTGTTTTCCAACTAGCAATTGTTTTTCTTCTTTCTCCACCAAATATAAGAGTGATTGAACATTGAGAGATATTTAGCTTTCTCCTCTTGAAAAACATCCCCTAACCAAGTAAGGGCTTTTTTTTTTCTTTTTCTTTTTTTTTTTTCATTCCAATCTATCTTTCTTCTCAGAGCAAAATCATTAACTTAGATACCCAAATATAAGGTTTCTTAGTACCATAAATGCCTTAATCATCGGTAAGCTATACCTAAAATGTCATTGCTCTAACTTCTATCTTTGTGTGTGTGTCTCTCTCTTTGGAGGTTATGTTTGATTATTCTTTTGTTTTTTCTCTTTGTGAAATGAATCAACTTCTTAATGTTTACTAATAGAGTATTTTGTATTATATATGGGAAGAGATCTACTGTAGAGAGATTTCCCAAAAATAATGGGGGAGTTTTTAGAACAAAGCATTATGAAGTGCATTTATCGAAAATGAAAACTTAAGTCAGCAGTTGATAGTCAGTCTTTCGATCTAAGCTTTGGAGGCCTAAGCTCACCATAAGAGTTTAGCTAACATAGTGTAGAGGCCTCACCAGTTCGGATGAAGATTGATTTGGTCCTATTCGAGCTCTGCTTAGCCTACTCGTGTTAGCCTTGAACACCCCCGAAAGGCTTGTCAATCAAATGAGCACTACCTAACACACAACCTACAGCTTAGTTGCCAAACTTAACAGCCACTCATTATTGATGGGACATGCTTACTTACTAAGTCTCCACCAATCGGCAAAATGTTGATTGTCTTTTCTCATATTTACAATGTTACCCCATCGAAGTTTATGCCAATCAATCTCCTTTTGCCACATGTCTATGTAGGTTTGATCCCTTAACCTATAAATAAGAGTCAAACCACTAGGTGAAGCATCTTTAGACTCTTGAGAACTCACTTGATTCTCTCTCTTATAACCCTTTCTCTTTCCTTACTAACTTAAGTATTGGAAGGCCCTCATTAGGTATGCTATAGAGGGCATTTTGCAAGTCCTCTACTGTATATAACTGACGAACTACTAAGAGTCCACCTACGAGTCCCACTAGTGATTACCATTATCATCATTTGGCACTTATCGTTTACACAAACTCGCAAAACATGGTTAAGAGTAAAAATACACAACCCCATCTAGCAATTCTAAGCGACCACAACTAACTCACGATAGACCTACCACCACCAACGATGGAGCTATAGCCGTCAAAGATGGATCAAATCAAGGAAATGCCTACCAATTGATGGAAACCAATACAAAAGTCCTTTAAGAAAATTTTAACCTAAGACAACAACTAGCAACAAGCCAAAAACTTAAAGGAAAAGTTAACCTTGATGATAAGGTTCATATTAAAGACACCACTGCTAGCTCCCTCAGTTAACTTAGTAAACATCTTAGGTGCTCTCCCACATCACCATTAAACCCTGTGTACCCACCTTATGGTGTTTAGAACCAGCAACGCCCATTACTAAACTTATATGACCAATTGAACACCAACTATCGCAAGGTACATCACCTAGGCACTCACTTTGGAATGAGTAAGATTGGGAGAGACATCTTCCCCGAGCACTCACCAAAGCATTTGGATGACATGAACATCTGCAAGCTCGATGACCACGTTTGATGTACCTCCAACCTATGCAGCTAGAAATGTCTTAAGTCCTCAACTCGACAATCAGGGGTAATTGTATGCAAGAGCCCTTTCACTTTAGTCATCTTAGAAGAAACCTTACCATGGGGAGTGTGTCTCCTTCACTTGAATTCCTATGATAGAATAGGTGACTTGGGTAGCCATTTAGCACACTTCCATACAATGATGAGCTTTCACAACTTTTCTGATGCCATAATATGCAAAGCATTCCTGGGCACATTAACTAAAGCAACATTGGCTTGGTTCAACCAACTCAAGAAATTGTATTTGTTGCTTCGAAGACTTCGCCACCAGATTCTAACAACATTTCTTGAGCAACAAAGTACTACATAGGGATTCCTCCACGTTATATGACATGCCTAACACCTAAATGAGATACTTTAAGCATATCTTGAACGCTTTAATTGCGTTGAATTGCCTATTCCCAAAGTGGAATCTGGAACAACTCTCTAAGCCATCTTATATGGCCTGCACCTGAATAGCAAGCTCTTCGAAGAAACTATGCTACACTGAATAAATAATTTTGAAGAATTCATGATCATGGCCAAACAATATGTTGCATAGGAAGATACCATTTGAGCACGCCTCAAGAGCGACTTATAGCTTAACACATCTATAAAGGATTGCTTAGTCCTTGCAAAAATCACCCTTTATCTTCTTGAGAGCACCAAGAAAGGTAAAACTAGAAGTTTGCCAACTACCCTAGCTATAACCCATCAAACCGCCCTTTGGGAAAAGTCTTCTATGAAGTCTATGAATGCTTACCCCACACCCGAACCATCAAAGAAACACTCGAAGCCTTCATCTTGAGAAAATTCTACGGCTACCATGGCATTCGTAGCTACAATATTGATGAGTGCAGGTACCTTAAGAATGTGATTGAAGGCATCCCGACCCAGCCAAATCACCAACAAGTACAAATGCCCACAAAATCGTACCAGACATACTAATCCATTACAAAAAAAAAAAAAAAGGGACTATGGTAAGGGCACATTCTTTAACCCGGGTGTACCTAACCTTTAGGCCTTGTAAGATGTGATTGACATAATACACCAGTTTGTGCTCGTATTTATTTACTCGAACGAGTACGAAGGAGAGTGCTCGATCATTGACGACCAAGTGTAGGTAAAGTTCTTTACTAAAGATTGGCTTGGAGAGCATACGTGGATTCTTGAGGAACTTTTTCAACTTGTCAAAGGTGGCTTTGCATGTGGCTATCTAGTTGAATTTTGATGGGTGCTTCAGTAGTTTGAAGAACTCAAAACACTTGTTGGCACTTTGTGAGAAGAATCAGTTAAGGGTAGCGATTCTACATGTGAATCATTGGACATCTTTGATCTTTTATGGGGCCTTCATGTCCTTTATTACATGGATCTTACTGAAATTTACCTCAATACCTTGCTCTATGACCATGTATCCATGGAACTTGCTAGAGCTAACCTTAAAGATACACTTCTATGGGTTGAGCTTCATTTGGTACTTTTGTAATGTGTTAAAGGTCTTGCATAGGTTAACAATGTGGTCGAATTTGTTTATACTTTTGGCAATCATATCATCAAATAATCATGTATCATATTCTCCCCCTTTTTGAGTTGAGACTATGATAGGAATCGGACCACTGGACATTTAACTCAAAGATAAGCTTAAGGTCTAGAAGGACTAACAAGGCAAATTCTTATGTTTTAGCCAGCTCCTGTAGAGGCTAAGTTCAAGTTGATCCTCGTTGCTGACCAATTCCTTTTATTGAACCAAGTAACTATACATCTCCCGGTAGTCGAGTGCTGACTCGACTTATGCTCTACCGACAACTCAATCCCTTACGTGCCTGCTTAGATATGATTGAGTCGACCTACAACTCAGAAATGTTGGTATTGAGAAACTAAGAGCTCCAGTACACATCTACAACTACTTCTTCTAAGATGAACCTAGGTCTACTCGACACCATACCCCCCCACCCCCCCCGCCTCTCCCCAACTATACCATTTGTCTATTTTTGCCAGAAGCATCTCTAATAATTTGTTGCCATGTCTTCAAGACCGATGCAAAGGATTCCACCTCATTAATCCACTGATTTTTTTTATTTTTCATTTGTACCCTTCATTATTCCTTATATATTACTTCTTTTAGACATTGCCCTTTTAGTTTTTCCCATTTTAAGCATGTTACTTTAGTTTTTCGGGTATAAATACCCTTGTAAATGTAACCGCATGATCATTCCTCAAAATATCAAATATACTCTTTTGTAAGCATCGTTCTCAACTTGTTTGCTTATTTCACTCTTATCATAATCCTTAAGTAAGGCTAGGTGGTAAGTAACCTCATTAAACTATCTCGTACGTCATATTGAGTTATACCGTGAGTCCTTAGAAGTTCTTTGGTGTGTCATATCCTTAAAGTTGTTTGAGGGTTTGCTTGTTTTATCTTCTTATTGTTGTTCACGTGCATTTCCACCCATCTCTTCAAGCTTTATGCAAGCTTGGACCCACCCTGATACCATCACCCTAGTCAGCTCTTAGTATGACATATCATCTTGGTATTAAAGCCAAGGCACATGTGAGTAAGTTGTATTTGAGCTTTTGTGAAGCAGTGTTGCTGTAGTAGTGTGTTGAAGTTGTGTAGAGACTCATCGTAAGTGTTTAAGTAAGTAAAAGGGTATAGTAGTTTGCTGTCATTGTAACCTTTGTTTTGCCCTGTTTTGAACATATGGAAATAGAGCAAGTTTTCATTTGGGCTTGTCATTCTCCTGAGTGATTATGTGTGTAGTTATTCAGTTTGCAAGAGCATTGTCCGTTGTTTCTTGGATTTTAAGTTTTGTTACTAAGTTTTATCGAAGAAGATGATGGATCCTAGTGTTAATGTTGGTATTGGAGACGAAAATAGTGGTATTGTTCACATTGGAAGACAACCTCAGAAGTACAAATGAATGGATTGATGAGGTGGCTAACTTCAAAGCCAACTTGATCGGAGTTGTTTGTGCATTGGCTTATTGACTCGCTTAAGCCGTATAGAGCACTCCATAAGTTACTTGACCTGTTAGAGGACAAATTTTAGCTCGACAATCTCGAGGTAGAGGAGTAGGAGGATGAGTACGAAGGAGGATTGACATAGGTGATACGGATGGAGAAGAAGAAGAAGAATACGATGAGGAAGAAGGGAGAGCTAGAGCACCTCGAGCTACCGACCATGTAAAGCTTTAGATTCTAAGCTTCAATAGTTTTAGGAATGCAGATGATTATTTGGATTGGTAGGAGAAGGTAGAGCATGTTTTTTTATTATTATCAGTATGAGAGCTGTGAGAAGGTAATGACTATTGCCGTAGAGTTCTTAGGATATGTTGCGATGTGGTGGAAGAATTTCTAAGTTATGAGAAGATGAAAAGTATAGAGAAGTAAATACTTGGCTTGAGATGAAGAGGATCCTTAAAAACAGATTTGTGTTGGATACTTATTTATAGGAAACCTTTGCTTGGCTTTAAGAGTTGAGGTAACGAGGTCGAACTCTTAATGAATATGTTCAATAATTCTAGATACTCATGATTTGTTGTAAATTAGAAGAAACATCGACTCGAATGATATCTAGATTTCTTACTGGATTGATAGGCGATGTTCAAGATGTTATAGAGCTTCAACAATTTACTACATTGGATGAGGCTATAAGAATAGCTCAGCGAATAGAGAGGTAGAAGAGTAACTGGCTAAGTCGACCTACTTAGGGAAGTTTTCGAGCTTAGTACATTACCAAGTTGACTAGAAGGATAGATATTTGAGCTGAATAGAAGGGCAAACTAACTAATGGTAAAGAGCTACCGAGAACTTATGAAAAGGGACAAGGATTTAGGAGAAAGACTAGTGTAGACACCTCATTTTTGCCATATTTTTTTTATTTTATTTGAGCTAGGTTAAAAATCAACAAAACAAAAATAAGAAAATAAAAAAAAAATAAATAAACGAAAATTAAAAGAAAAAAATGAAAAAATATAAAAATCTAGTTGAGTCCTATCGTATCGAGTCAAATAGAGTTGAGTTAGAATCAAATTGAGTCGAGTTGGAATCAAATTGAGTCTAATCGGATCGTATAGTGTCGAGTTGGATCGTGTAGTGTCAAATCGAATAATGGTATGTGATTAATTTAATAAATTCTTTAGTTGTTGAGGAATTAGATTTTATTAAAATAATTTTGGTCCAGTCCGATGTAAAATAGATTCTTTTATCTAAATTATATTAGGCCAGATTAAATTTGTAAGTTATTAATTGGGTTAGATTAAATCATTGGGTTGGATTGGGCTCAGTAAATAGAAAGCTCAAGTAGGGTTTCTAGAAGTTAAGATAAATTTTTAAAGAATCAAAATTATATCTTCCATATCTTGGTTTAATTAGAATCGAATATATATTTAAAATGATATAGAAAATTCAGTTTTGGGATTTATAAATTAGTAGGTGACGTTGATGACAGCTTTTAAATTACAGATACTCGCAACAATTCACACATCCACAATCCGCAATACTCGTAATCCAACCTACTCCATACTCTAAATTTCATTGAACAGCATGTCTCCAATCATCTGTAACTCCATCCGACAATTTGAACTCCACAATTTCCTGACACAGTCAGCACATTGCACAATTCATGAGACACACCCCCCCCCCCCCCCCCACTACTGTTCCACCAACCTTCACCAAATTCCGTAATGCTTGATTGAAGCCCACGCTTTAATCCGCCATCAAATCTCTAGTAGCCCTTGATGCAATCCAAACATATACTGACTGAAGTCTAGATCTATGCAAGTCGACGAATTAGCCGCACATCACCCTCAATCTATGTTATCTACACTCGCTTGAAGCAGTCTATAAGGACGACCAGCCTTGACCAGACGTTTAATGACTCAACACGCCTGCAGCTGTCCCCCAAATGCATGCTGACCTTCTTGATAGAACAAATAGCAGCTAAAGCACAGCTTTTTGACAGAATTTCACGCCCATTGATCGTAGCAACCCAGTACGCTTGGAGAACATGCCAATAGTTGTCCAAACATAGCAAAGCCAACCGAAGTCCTTACTCTACATTCTACCATGTTCCACGTAAGAATCCAACACCCAATCTACGTTCTAGACGTCCCTTCACCGATAGCATTACAATCCGATCCAATTCCATAATTCAAGTCCAAACCTTAGCTGAAATTAACGCACCAACTATCATGCCCGTGATTAGTGGAGATAGCAACCAATATGCCCTCGACTACGTTCATGATCAGTGTAAACAGTAACCAACACGCCCTTAATCACGCCCGTGACCATTTGAAAACAGTGTTCGTTTACCCTCCAATAACGCGCAATTCGACTTGTAGGTAAAAATTTTGTTATTTTATTTTATTAGTTAATTATTTTTACTAACTTATTTATTTATTTTTTAGTGCAAGTTTTTATTATTTTCATATTGCGTGTTTTCTTAGATAATTTCAATTTTTAATAAATTTAGCTTAATTATATTTTTAGTAAAATCGTGTTTTTTGGAAAATAAGTGTATCTAGATCATATCTTCAATGTATTTTGCGGTTGAGATTTTAAAAAGATACGTATCGAGATATGTATCTAGTGGTTACAATTTATAAAGGATACGTATCAAGATATATATCTAGTAGTTATGATTTAGAAAAGATACGTATCGAATGATTATGGTTTAAAAAAGATATGTATTTAGATCGTAGTTAAAATTTAGAAAAGATATTTTTTTTTGACATGTAATGGTTTTAAAAATAAAAAAGAATTATTAATCAAGTTTTTAAAAAGATTTAGTTAGTTAGGGTTTTTTTTTTTTAATTTCATGAAAATTAGATTTCTTAGGTTTTTTTTTAAATAAATTGATAAATAAACGTAAACTTGGCTCGGTTTTTGAAGTAAAAATAATTCACCCACTAAATATTTTATAAAAAGAGAACTATGACCGATTTGATCCTGAATAGTGGGTATGTAGGTAACTTTGGTGCAACCATATAAAAAATAATTAAAATTTTTTTTTTCCTTTTTCTTAGAAAATTCGTAATAAAAGAATCACTTTAGTTATCTTTTGCTTATTTAGGTATATTTTTAACATTTTTGGAAAATTAAAATATAAAAACCCATCAATATTTCTTTAGTTTTTATATGGTGACTTAGTCTTAATAGGTTGGATTTTGAACTTGGTTTTCTCTAGTTTAATTTTCTAAAAATCAAATTTTTAGAATATTTACAGATTAGTAGCCAAATTAGGGTTTTCCCACTTGAAAACTCTAATTTCATTTTTTACCTGTTGAACTGGTTAGCAACTCTAATTTTTTAATTTTTTTATAAAAATATTTCCTTAATTTAATGTTGAGTAATTTATATTAATTGAGTTGAGCTTAATATATGTTAAATTAAGGAAACTGAAATAGGACTTGTCAATGAGCTGGATCAAGTGTTGTAAATGTTAAGGGTTTGAGCACATGGCTGCTTAGTGTCTGAACCAACGAAGTATGATCATAAAAGGAGATGTCCCGAAACTTGAAGATGATAGTATTGATGAGGAACTTAAGGAGGAGGTTATTCTTGAGAAGGAAATCACTTAGGAGGATAAATTGGTTGAAGAGGATGTGTTTGCCGAAGACTTGGACAAACTAACTTTAGTTGTCCAACATGCAATGAGTATAGAACCATCGGTTGAGGAGGTGTAGAGAGAAAATTTGTTCCATATTACTTGTAAGGTGAATGAGTAGGTTTGTATGCTCATAATATGATACTAATTCGTGGATGAACATACGGATTCAATATCATGTGTAACCAAAGAGGTAGGTTCAAGCTGTGAAATGGCTCGAAAAGTAAATGATAGATGAAGGATCAACAGGGGTCCCTATGCGCCAACGATGGATATGACACACTAATGCCTCACACAAGCTTGGGTCGCACTTGATATGACACACAAGTATAGCTGGAGGTTATTCGCCACTAGTCTACGCTCAATGGGTTAGATAAGAGTAAGTCAAGAGTAAGTAGAAGAACAATTAGCTTAAGAGGGTATAAAAGATGAGTGTATTCTCTATATATCGATTGTGCGGCTATTACAATCTATAAGTATTTATAGTACCCATTTAGGATAGGTCTTAGGTTATAGGAAATTATAGAAAAGGATTTATATTAGTTAAGGAAAAGGGGAGTAATTTATAGGGGTATCAATATAATCATGCAAAACAAATATTTATTGTCAAAATAGGACAATACGAATGTTAGAATAGGACAACGTTTGCGGTTTGCTCATTCTGTGGTCCTAGTGACACTATTGGCTAAGTAGGGGCGAGTCCCAATCAGGTCAAGTTGGCATCAGGAGCTAAGTAGCTCGGGTAGCAAGGATCATATTTAGGTCGGCCTTGGATGATCGACTCCTCACTATTGTCGACTTGGCTTCGGCACTGGTGAGGTTGGTTGCATCTTGATTCAATGCTTGGAATAGTTTATGGTAAAGTAGGGTTGGCGCATCGGTAGGTCACTTTGATAGCTTCTTAGATGATGTAAAAAGTGAAGTAGCTTGGCAGATTAGATTGGGGTATGCACTGCTCCTCGATGCTTAACTCACCTCAAACAGCTTGATGAACTGATAACTCTAATTTTAAACATATTTCATATGGTGATTTTATAGTATTTCTCTTACATTTTTGGTTTTCTTAAAGAAATTGGCACTTAATTGAGTAAAATTTTGATTTCAAGGTTTGAACGCGTTCTAGGATCAAAAATGAAGAAAAGGAATCAAGTTTTACTCAATTCGGAGTTCAAACGAAGAAGTTATGAAGTTTTGAAGTTATGTAGAAAAATTTGCCTAGGTGTAGAAAGTTACACGACCTGGGGATACGGTCATGTCCCAGGCCGTGTCTGATGACGAAAACAGAATCCTTATAATATATATATATAAAAGGATATTTGAGGGTTTAGACAAGAGAGAGACATTAGAGAAACAGACGAGACACGAGAGAAGAGAAGAAAGTTGAGGAGAAAGAGAAGAAAGAGGCGAGAACAACATCAACTTCAAGATTAGAGAGATTCTTCATCAATTAAAGGGGTTTTCCATGTTTTATTTTACGTTTTTGATGGAACTCGTTTTTAGATTCATTATGATAGCTTAGAATTCGAGTATTTAGGATTATGGAACCTAGGGTTTCATGTGACTTTTAGGTTGAATTATAAATTTCAATAAAGTTTCTATCTTTTCTTGATTCAATTATGTTGTTTAATTGTTGATTGATAATTCTAGAGTAACAATATATGATATTATGCATGTTGATTGAGAAATTGCATGTGTAATTAGATCTTAGCATAATTGGAGAGAATTACATGTATACTTAGAGATAAGATACATGTTTTTTCCGAAAAGTTAATTATTTGTGTGGGAATTCATTATACATTAATGCAATTCTAAGTTATATTACTAAGTAAAGAGATTTCGGTAAATAATTTAGGATTAGGATTAATATGCTTAAGAAAGATATTAGCTTTAATTGTGAATCCCTCCGGTCAAGAATAATAGAAACTGAATTGAATATATTTTAAGTGGTCACGTGTTAAACACTAGGGGAAATAATTCCTAAATACGTTATTAATTTCTTGAAGTCGTTCTTAGTTTTATTGCTTTCTAATTTGCTTAATCAAGTCTCATAATTAGTTTAGATGGTTAATTTCAGTATTTTTAATTCATTCAATTTATCACAATTTTCCGGTTAGATAATAGAGCTAAGGTTAATATTAGTACTCGAAATTTCTGAGGGATCGACTCGGACTCACATCCGCTATATTAAAATTGATAGGTGCACTTGCCTCATATCATGAACCATTTGAGTAAGTCCTTGGGTTTGAGAGTATATGATTGGTCCTTGATCCCTATCATCATCTTCGAGTTGTTTAAGATTTAGGATCAAATTTGGCTCTGTTTTGAGTTGCTCATCCTCGGGAGTGTAAGGTTGGAGATCGGTAATGTTAAAGAAGTTTAAAACTCCATACCCTTTAAGTAGTTCAATCCTATAAGCATTAGGGTTGATCTTTTTAAGCACTTTATAAGGTCTATTGGGTCTAGGAGACAACTTACTCTTTCCTCAAGTTTGGGAATTGCTCCTTATTGAGATGCATCTAAACTAGATCACCTGGTTGAAATTCTCTTTTCTTTCGTCCTCGGCTTTGCCTCTTGAGCTTGGTAGTAGCTTAACTTAATTGCTTCTGGTGTATGGCTTTGATGGCTTCAACTCTTTTTGCAGTAGGTTCATCATCATTAGGCTCAGTTGGGTACTTGGTCCATCGGTAGTTCGAGATTGAACCCATAAGTGACCTCGAATCAAGACATGTTCGTTACGTTGTGGGCGGTCCTATTGTAAGTGAACTCAATGGTTGGTAGATACAGATCCTAGTTGGTTATGTTTCGTCTAATAGCAACTCGTAGCAAAATTCCCATGGTTCTATTGACAACCTCAGTTTGTCCATTGATTTGTGGATGGCAGGACGTGCTGTATAATAGCTTAGTTCCCATCTATCTCCATAGTGTCTTCTAAAAGTGGCTCATGAACTTTGGATCTCGATTCAAAACAATGGTTTTGGGCACTCCATGAAGCTTAATCACTTCCTGCAAGAGAAGAAAAGAGATAGCCGAAGCGTTGTTAGTTTTGAAACAAAGCATGAAATGTGTCATCTTGCTAAATTGATCTACGACCACCATGATGGACTCCTTCCCTCAAGATGTCCTTAATAACCCTAACATGAAGTTTATACTCAATTCAGACCATGGTTTAGTCAAGATGGGTAAGGGTAGAGAGTGTCCTTGCTTAGTTCAACTCTTTGCTTTTCTATTGGTTGCACACCTTTCCAATACAGACTGTACATCTCTTATCATTCTTAGCTAAAAGAATCTCGCAGATAGTACTTCATAGGTTTGGCACTGGCTAAAATGTCATGTCAATCCTCCTCCATGCACTTCGTGTACTAGCAATTCTCTCATGGAATAGGTCGAGATACATAGCCTCTTCTTCTTGAATAAGTATCTATCTTCCCTTTGATAGTCATCTAGTGTTCGTCTTTCCTCACATTGGGCATAGACAGGACTAAAGCGTGGATCCTTAACATATAATTCTTTATTGTTGAAAAGCTAAGTAGCTTGGTTTAAAGTTTGGTCAAGAGAGAATGTCATATCGATAAGGCATCGGCCACTATATTGTTCTTTCCATTCTTATATTTTATGACATAAGAAAAGCCTTCCATGAACTTGACCCATTTGGCTTATCTTTGAGACAACTTGGGTTGGCTCTTTAAATATCTTAAGGATTCATGATCGGTGTAGATCATAAATTCCTTAGGTAACATATAGTGTTGCCATATCATTAGGGTTCGGATTAAGGAGTAAAACTCTTTGTCATAGACAGAATAGTTGAGTGTAGCTCCTTAAAGTTTCTTGTTGAAGTGAGCAATTGGTTGACCTTCTTACATCAGCATGGTAGTTATGCCTAGTCTGGGCGCATCACACTTTACTTCAAACACTTTGTCAAAGTACAACAGAGCTAAGATAGGGGTTGTAGTCAGCCTATCCTTCACTTCCTTAAAACTCCTCTACTCCTTCTCTCCTAATCAGAATTCAACATTCTTCTTTGAGAGTTTGGTGAGTAGGGCCACAATTGTACTGAAATTCTTTATAAATCTGTAATAGAATGATGCCAGGCTGTGGAAACTTCTCACGTTGGTCGAATTGGTCGATACTGGCCATTCGGTGATTGCTTTAATTTTCTCTTTATTGACTTGTATGCCACTACTACTTATAACGAATCCCAAGAATATCACCTTGGATCGGCAAAAGTGGCATTTCTCTAGATTGTCATAAGGCTATTTAGCTTGGAGTTTTACAAGGACACCTCGGAGATGTTACTGGTGAGTCTCCAAGTTGAAGCTGTATACTAAGATGTCATCAAAATAAACTATGATAAACTTCCTTAATAAGTCTTGAAGCACATTATTCATCAGGCGCATAAATGTGCTCGGCGTGTTGGACAGTCTAAACGGCATTACAAGGCATTCATATAATCTATGGCGTATTTTGAATGCGGGTTTCCACTCATCACCTTTGCGCATTTGGATTTGATGGTATTTAGATTTGAGGTTGATTTTAGAGAACAATTTTGCTTCACTTAATTCGTCTATCCTGTCATGAAGCTTGAGTAGTACTTAATGGTGATTCGATTGATTGTTCGATTATCTATACACATCCTCTAAGAAGCATCTTTCTTCGGTACTAACAAGGCTGGCACTACGCAGGGACTAAGGGACTTGCGTACATACTCCTTCCTTATCTACTTGCTTTTGCAACTCGGTGACCTGTTTAGGATTTAGCCTATATGCAGGCTTATTCGGTAGTGTGTCTCCTAACGGTAGGCCAATTGCATGCTCGACACCTTGGATTGGGGGTAGACATTTCGGTAGCTCCTTTAGAAATAGGTTAGCAAATTCCTTTAGCAAGGTTTATACCTTGGTAGGAAGTTGCTCCTCTTCGGGTCTCAACTCCAGAATTCTTCGGATTGGTAGATAGGTCAATCCTTTAAGCTCTATCTCTCTTATCATCTCGGCTCGAGTTATCACCAGAGCCTCTTTCTTTAAGGTTCGGCTAAGTTAGGATTGTATGACCCTTACTTACTCGGCAGTCATAGGACTTAATTTCATCCTTCTACCTTTATGCTCCACAGAACATGTATTCCTTCTCCCATCGTATATAACTACTCGATTAAACATCTATGATCGCCCAAGTAGAATATAGGATGCATTCATGGGCAGCGCATCACAAAGTACTTCATCTCGATAATTGCTAATGCAGATTGGCATGGACACTTGTTTGTTCACCTGTAAGGCTCCTTTATCACTGAGCCAATGTAGCTTATAAGGCATTGGGTAGGGCTTGGTTGGCAATTTTAATTGCTAGACCATAAATGCAGAGGTTGCGTTGGTGTAGCTGTTATTGTCAATGATCAAGGCACATGGTGATTCATTTACCTTGCATTTCACCATGTGGCTTGATTTGGAAGAGATTTTCCCTCTATTTGTCTTCGGGCACAAGACTGACAATTGTTGAGCCTAGTTTTTTACCTCCCGATTTTTTTTTTAAATTATATCTTCTTTAAATTGATCAGTATTAAATCCTACTCGTTTAATACCGACCTTCGATAAGGGTTTAAAGAAAGCTGGTTGTTAATTTGAAAACGTTTTGGAGTCACTATTTGACTAGAATCGAGAAAAAGAGTTAAAGTTATAATCAATTAGGTGGATAAGTTATAACTTAGCAACTGATCTTTCGATAAAAACCGATTTTGTAAAATGGTTTTAAAACAAGAGATCTAGATTGAGGGGTTATGATCTTTAAACCTTCATGGGTACCATTAACTTTCCAATTTTAACCTTAACCATAAAAATCACCTTTCAATTAGAAGATATAACTCAATTATTTGACTAAAATAGGATAATATGAACAATGTAAACTAAAAAGGGGAAATCGGGTTTTTTATTTTTATCATCACCTTGTAGGTATGTACGTATCCGCTATTCGGGATCAAATGTACGTAGTTATTTTTGTAAAACTTTAGTGGGTTGCTTTTATTTTTAATTCTAAAAATACATCAGATTTACGTTTTTAATTCAATTTGGTTTAATTAAGAAAATTTCTAAAAAAGGAAGTCTTAAGTTAGATTTAAAAAAGAAAATTTCTAAAATGTCCTAAATTCGAATATGGATTAATTTGTTCTTATTTTGGAAAAACATTTTTCTAAGTGATAGCACAATAAACTACTTATTTTTTATTTTACTTATTTTTCCTTATTTATTTTTTTTATCCTATATTTTTTCTCATTTGTTTATTATTTTTTTATCTATTTCCATTATACTAAATAAATAAGCTATTTTTTGTCTTCTTTTTCTTTTTGTCTTCCCTTTTTCTTCTTTTACTTTTCTTTACATTTACATTTGCAATTATAGAAAGAAAGAAATAAAATCAAACAACAACAACAACTAAAAATAAAAAGGAAATAAATAAATAAAAATAAAAAATCTTTGGATGCAGTAGGCTTGTGGCTTGGACCTAGAGTGGGTTAGATGGGTCAGTTGTGGTCAGTCGGGTTTGGGTTGGGTCAGCTGTAACTCCACTTTAGCAATTCGGTGAAGCACAATTCGAGTTGATTTGGCCACCAAAATGAGTGGGTGAAGGCCTTTTTATGTGTATTAGATTGAAGATGGGAAGGGGGTGGTAAGCTTGATGCCGTGGCTGTTAGGGGTGGTTTAGGTGGTGTTGATGAGTGGCGGTCGATGGTGGTGCTTGGGTGGTGCCCTTAGGGGGTTGTTGGAGTTGAAAGGAGAATGTAGTATAGGGTTTAGGGATGCGGGAAGAGTGGCCATGGGGTTAGTTTGGATCAAAGGGGATCAGATGTGGTGGTTTTGAAAGTAGGGTTTTGCGGTGGTTAAGGTTTTGGGGGTGGTGGTTTGGCGAAGCAATAGAAGCCATGGCTAGGGGCGAGAGTGGTCGGGTTCGAAAGCTTGCAAGGTGAGGAAGCTAGTAAGGGTGGTGGGCTGTAGTGTTGAGCTAGAGGGAGAGAGACTTGAATAAAGAGAGAGAGAGAGAGCTACGGTTTTAGAGAGAAAATAAGAGAAAAAAGAGATAGAGAGCTTGTAAGTGTTCATGGGTAGTTTTCGATGTCTAATGAGCTCCCCCAACACCCATTTTATACTCATAATTAACCTAGAAACATGGAAAGCTCAAATTGGAGTTAGATGCGAATGGCCAAAATTTCAGTTTTTTTTTTTCAATTTTTGGAGCTCAGTTTGATTGTGTTAATGTATGAATTTGGACGTGTTCTTGATCACTATTAACACTAGACTATGTATACTTTGCGATTTCATCACTGATTTGATGAAATTGCAATGAATAAGGGATCAAATCTGCCCATAAAGTGCACTGTTTAGGAAGAAAAATGTGGGAAAAGCTAGGGAAACTAGAGGAAATTACGGGAAAGAGGGGAGAAAGAAAAGGAAAGAGAGAGAAAATTAGCTGATGTATCGCTGACGTGGTGCCATGTCAGCCGTGCCAATCGATTACAGTGTGCCACGTGTCAATTGTGACACATGCATGCTACATGGCACTACATTAGTACAGGTTGTCTAACTCGACGTTGCTATGTGTCAGGATACGTGACGTAATGAGATTCTGATACATGGTAGCCCCTAATAGAAAAAAAAAATGAAAAAAACTTTGTATGCTCCCACTTAGATTCGAACTCCTAACCTCTAACCAAACTTAATGCATATGTCCAAGTGCTTATCCGTTAGGCCCTTAACCTGTACCATATCTATATGTACAATTAAATTGCACTTATGGACCAAGTTAACTTGAGCTAGATTTAAATCTAAGCTTAGGTTCAATGGTCCAACTTCTAAACCTATTTCAAAACTAAAAGATCTACCTTAATAAAAAGTTATTTTCTAAATTCCTTAAAATCTTCTATTTTTTTTTTCAATTTTTGATTTTCTAAATTTTTATTTAAATTTTAATTATTTCTTAAATTTCTTATTAGATTTCCTATTTTTCAAATTTCTTATTTTTGTATTTTTTCTAAATTTCTTTATTTTTTGGGTTTTCTTTAACTTCCTATTTTTTGTATTTTTCCTAATGTAGGACCTATTGAGGAAATAAAATAAATAGGGTAAAAATTAGGTGCCTACAGCTGCTTCTCTTTGTGACGAAGAAAAATTTGCCATAAAGATAGAGAGACATTATTTTTGCCTTTGAGATGACTTTGAAATGACTAATTAGCTATCCTATACTCAATCTACTAAGGTTTTGTGAAGAAACGAACCCTGGTCATGTCACTTTAGGATTAATAACCTAGGTGGGGATGTCTCTAATGGATAAGCAACCTTATTCTGGAATTGAATTAGAGAACCTGGTCGTACCTCTCTAGGCTCACTAACCTAAGTGGAAGAGTCTCTTAGGGACTAGCAACTCTAATTTAGGATCGATCTAAAACCTGGTCATACCTTACTAAGCTTACTAATTTAGGTGGGAGCGTCTCTTAGGAACTAGTAGCCTTAAACTGGGATCAATTTAAAACTTGGTCGTACTTCACTAAGCTCAGTAACCTAGGTAAAAACGTCTCTTAGGGACTAGCAACCACAAACTGAGATCGATTTAAAACTTGGTTGTACCTTACTAGGTTCACTAATCTAGATAGGAACGTATCTCAGGGATTAGGAACCCTAAATTGGGATCGATCTAAAACTTAGTCTTACCTTACTAGACTCACTAACTTAAGCGAGACCGTCTCTTTAGGACTAGCAACCTTAATCTGGAATCGACTTAAAACCTAGTTGTATCTCACTAGGCTTACTAACCTAAGCAAGAGCATCTCTCGAGGACTAGCAACCCTAATCTAAAATCGATCTAAAACCTGGTCGTGTTTTATTAGGCTTATTAACTTAGGCAGGAGCCTCTCTTAGAGACTAGCAACCCTAATCTAAGATCGATCTAAAACCTGATCGTACCTCACTAGGGTCACTAACCTAGGCAGGAATGTCTCTCTAGGACTAGCAACCCTAATTTGGGATCCATCTAAAACTTGGTTGTGCCTCACTAGGCTCACTAATCTAGGCGGAAGCATCTTTCGAGGACTAGCAACCTTAATCTAGAATCGATCTAAAACATGTTCGTGCCTCACTGGGCTCACTAAACTAGGCGAGAGCGTCTCTTGAGAACTAACAACTCTAAACTAGGATCGATCTAAAACCTGGTCGTATCTCATTAGGCTCACTAAACTAGGTAAGAGCGTCTCTTGGGGATTAGCAACCCTAAACTAGGATCAATCTAAAACCTAATCGTACCTTATTGGGCTCATTAACTTATGCAGGAACATCTCTCAGGAACTAGCAATCCTAAACTGGGATCTTAAAGTTATGCCCTATGGGCTTGTCAAAAGGAATAATGAAGAGAAGAGCCTTATAGGCTCGCTTGAGAGGAACTGGTGAATGCTTTGTGGGCTTACTAAAAGAACATGGAAAAAGAAGCACCCTATGGGTTTCAAAAAGAGACCGAGTAAAGATTGTGTCTTTAAGGGCTGGCTAAACACTAAATGCAGAAAGTGAGTGCCTTATGGATTGGCTCAAGAAGACTATTGGGAGTAAAAATTGGTCTAAATGCAAATGTAAAATTCAAAAATCAGTGTGCTAACATTGTGTGGAAGTACTTACCTAATCTTTGTCGATTGCACCTAAACTGTCAAACCTTTCTTGATAAGCCCCATTAGAATTGACTAGCTCATGCTTTGATCCTTTATTGTCAACTTGAATGATCTCGATGCATAATGTTTAAGACCTCATCAACTCATTTGGAGATTAACTCGATATAGAATGCTACCTGCTGTTTTTCTCCTTTTGGAACTTTTATAAACCGAAACCCTCATTCCCAACGAATAAATATCTGCTTATTAGACCTTGTTGGTGCTCCCTTCCTTTTTGCTAAATTGGGCTCTTCCATTTCTTGAAATTCTTTGAGCTTCTTTTGGGTCATCTTCAATTGATGTTCCAAGGCCCTGGAATGTTGTTTTGATTCCCGAAAGAGATCTTCTCACATGTCTTGCTTTTCATAGATTATTTCTACTTAGGCCTGTACTTGGTCCATGTAGGTCTTGACTTCATGATCTGGTTCAGTTACTGTTGGTTGGATGACCTTTGGTGCTCGATACTGGATCTCCCCTACCTTGTGGAGCTGATCATACAAATATTCTTTAGTAACTTGGTGTTGGTCCGCTTCTCCTAGTCATTATCCTAAATCGATGTTTGGGTTGATAGTTTTTGTTTCCCATAACTGCTTAATTGCCTTAAGTTTGAATATCTTTTGTAGTAGTAGAATTTGAAGGTCCAAATAATCCAAGGTCATGATATCCAACGGAGGTTTATAAACTATATCTTGGATACCTCTGAATTGTCTGATTATGTTGTTAGGGTAATAACTTGTGCATAATTCCTTATTTATTTATTTTTTTATCCTATATTTTTTCTCATTTGTTTATTATTATTTTTATCTATTTCCATTATATTAAAATAAATAAGTAAATAAATAAGCTATTTTTTATCTTCTTTTTCTTTTTTTTTTCTTTTTTCTTCCCTTTTTCTTTTTTTATTCTTCTTTTACTTTTCTTTACATTTACATTTGCAATTATAAAAGAAAAAAGAAATAAAATCAAACAACAACAACAACAACTAAAAATAAAAAGGAAATAAATAAATAAAATAAAAAAGCTTTGGATGCAGTGGGCTTACGGGTTGGACCTGGAGTAGGTTGGTTGCAACTCCACTTTAGCATTTTGACGAGGCATGATTCAGTCTGATTTGGCCCCCAAAACGAGCGGGTGAAGAGCTTTTTATGTGTATTAGATTGAAGATAGGGGGGGGTAGGCTCGATGCCGTGGCTATTAGGGGTAGTTTAAGTGGTGTTAGTGAGTAGCAGTCAGTGGTAATGCTTGGGTGGTGTTGTCAAGGGGTTGTTGGAGTTGAAAGGGGAGTGTAGTGTAGGGTTTAGGGACGTAGGGAAAGTAGCCGTAGGGGTTAGTTTGGATCGAAGGGGATTAGATGTGGTGGTTTCAAAAGTGGGCTTTTGCGATGGTTAAGGTTTTGGGGGTGGTGGTTCGGTGAAGCGGTAGAGGCCGTAGCTAAGGGCGAGAGTGGTTGGGTTCGGAAGCTTGCGAGTTAGGGAAGTTAGTGAGGGTGGTGGGCCATAATGTTGAGCTAGAGGGGAAGAGACTCGAATAAAGAGAGAGAGAGAGAGAGAAAGTTATGGTTAGAGAGAGAAAATGAGAGAAAGAAGAGATAGAGAGCTTGTAAGTGTTCATGGGTAGTTTTCGATGTCCAATGAGCTCCCCCAACACCCATTTTATACTCATAATTAACCTAGAAACATGGAAAGCTCAAATTGGAGTTAGATGCGAATGGCCGAAATTTCAGTTTTTTTTTTTTCAATTTTTGGAGCTCAGTTTGATTGTGTTAATGTATGAATTTGGACGTGTTCTTGATCACTATTAACACTAGACTATGTGTACTTTGCGATTTCATCACTGATTTGATAAAATTGCAATGAAAAAGGGATCAAATCTGCCTATAAAGTGCACTGTTTAGGAAGAAAAACGTGGGAAAAGCTAAGGAAACTGGAGGAAATTAGGGGAAAGAGGGGAGAAAGAAAAGGAAAGAGAGAGAAAATTGGCTGACATGTCGCTAACGTAGTGCTACATTAGTCGTGCTGATCGATCACAACATGCCATATATCAATAGTGACACGTAGCAACTAATGTGGTATGCCATGTCAACACGGGTCATCCAACTCAACACTACCACGTGTCAGGATACGTAGCGCAATAAGATCTTGATACGTAGCAATCCCTAATGAAAGAAAATGAAAAAAAAAACTTTGTGTGCTCCTACCTAGATTCGAACCCTTGACCTCTAACCAAACTCAATGCATATGTCTAAATGCTTATTCATTAGGTCGTTGCCTTATTAGCCTGAATTAGATTTAAATCTAAGCCTAAGTTCTACGCCCAACTTCTAAACCTATTTTAAAACTAAAAGATCTACCTTAATAAAAAGTTATTTGCTAAATTTCCTTAAAATCTTCTCTCTTTTTTTTTTCCAATTTTTCAATTTTTGGTTTTCTATTTTTTTTTTTCAAATTTTAATTATTTCCTAAACTTCTTATTAGATTTCATATTTTTCAAATTTCTTATTTTTGTGCTTTTTCTTATTTTTTTATTTTTTCTAAATTTCTTTATTTTTTAGGTTTTCTTTAATTTTCTATTTTTTGTGTTTTTCCTAATTTAGGACCTATTGAAGAAATAAAATAAAAAAATGAAATAAAATAAAATAAATGGGGTAGAAATTGGGTCTCTACAACACTCATCATCCTCCTCAACGCTAGAGTGGCTGGCATAAAGTTGCCTTCCTTACTCTAGATAAGTTCCTCCTCGAACAACTTAGTTTGTTCGTCCTCCCTTAGCTCCTCTTCTTCCTTGTCAATGTCATCCACTTCGATAGTCGTATCTCGCTTCGGATCACCATAGTTCTTCTATTCAGACACTGAGTGGCCATATGTCCAAATCTTTGGCACTTGAAACACTTGATCTCACTCGTCTTCTTACCCAAACTCTGGCCTTTCTCAAGCTTCCTCAAGACTTCCTTCTCCTATACTCTGGTAGTCTGAGTAAGTCGAGTCTTAGTAACCTTACTTGGTTTCATTCATACAGGTCTGCTTGGAACAGTTCAACTACCGCTGGGTTGGATAACTGGTGGTCTAAACCTTCCTGTTTGGCGCCTTTCTATCCTCTAGGCAACTTAAATTGCATTGTCAAGAGACTTAATTTCCTCGGTTTTCCAGATATCTCCAATCTCATATGTCAATCCACTGATGAATTGGGATATTATTCGGTCCTTTGGTTCACTAACTTTGCATTGGATCATTAACATCTGGAATTCCTTGACATAAGCTTCAACAGTCGATCCTCTTTGTCTCAGTTCCTGTAACCTTTTGAAGGCAACCTAAAGATAGTGGCTTGGCATAAACCTTCTCCTCATAATCCTCTTCATTTCATCTCATCTCTTAATTTCTTGTTCTCCTCCTCTTTATCAGGTAGCTTGTAAGTTTTTCCACTACAGGGCAGCATAACCAATAAACTCCAATACAACAAGCCTAACCTTTGCATTATTGGGCACTTCATGGCATTCAATTTGCTTTTCAATCTTATTTACCCAATCTAGGTAGTCCTTGGCATCATCACTTCCAGAAAAGTTTGGAATATGCATCCTTAATCCTTCAACTCTAGGGGCTTGTACATTTCTTTCTTTAACCTTGTAGTATTCCTCTGCTTCATCATCTCCTTCCACTTCTTCCTCAATCTCTTCAAGAGGTAGCCTTTATCTAACATCCCTACCAATTCCTTTAGCTCAGGGTAGTCGAACTAGGCCATTTACTGAGCTAAACTAACCATTGCCTCGCTCTTGCTGCTCATGTTCTATAGTGGGGCTATTTTTAGCTCATTACCTATCTTTTTGGATAACAGTCATCAAACTAGCTACCAAGTCGATAAGCCTATCTAAGCAGTCACCTATTGATTAAGGTGTGAAGCTTCCTTCTTGCCCTTGGCCATGTTGAGTACTGCTTTCTTGGTTTCCCAAAGTTCTTTGAACACTTGAATCTAACATTGATGGTTACTTTACAAAATTGATGTTTAATAATGCTACTTGAAGTTCTTTTAGTAAATAACAATAGCAGATCAATAACCAATACTTCCAATCACCACGAAAATTACATAACAAACAAACAATCAACCATACTTTATTTTTGTGTATTGAAAATAGGGGAAAACAAAGCACAAAACACTTCTCAACTATCAAACTCCAATGTTAACAATATAACCGTTATCACATGAGAGTAGCAATAAACCACTCAAAGAACACAGTAATAGAATTTAGCTTTGAATGTAACTTGGCTTTAATACCAGGATGATATGAATTTGTAGATGAACATATGGATACAATATTACATATAACCAAAGGGGTAAGCTTAGGTTGCAAGATGGCTTAAAAAGTAAATGATAGTTGAAGAATGAGCTGGGGTCCCCATGTGTTAACGATGGATATGAAGCACCAACACCTCACACGTGCTCGGATCATACGTGCTCAAATCACACTTGATATAACACATAAGTATGGCCAGAGGTCACTGTAAGTCCCATAATTAGTTCCTCAAGGTTTTGATCGGCTGAAAGATCCGATTAAACCTAAATTATAAAGTAAAGTTAGAAATATTAATAAAATAATCCTGTAAGTTTGAATTTAAGAAAATAAGCAATAAAATAAAAGACTATAAAAATTCCAAATTTTAAGTATATAACTCGTCATTTATAAAAAATGCATAAAATGCATTTCGATAATTAACGAATCGCTAGAGATAAATTATATGTATACTAAAAATCATAAAATGACCTAAATAATATTTAGGAATATTTATTTGTACTATATATGAATTTACATGTAGGTATAAATACTCGTAATTACTTAAAATACGCGGAATGTGTTAAAATAATACTAAATACTTAAAGAAAATTCATAATTAATTAAGGAAAAATCAAGAAAAATCAGTAAAAATCAAGAATGATCCAAAATTGGGTCGTGGTAGCTGGGAAAAATAAGAAAAAAATCGGCCAATTAAATTAAGACAACACAATAGCAAAAAATCAAGGGATAAGGCAATTGTCTTATCCAATTTAATGCACAATAAATTTCCTAAAGCTTTATAAATAGGAAAAAAAATTCAGAAGCTCATTTGGATAGTTAGAAATCAAAGAAAATTAGGGAGAGGCGAAAATTGAGAGAAAAATTCGAGTTAGAAAAAAATTAAGAAAAACTATGCAATTAGGGCTTTCAAAGGGAACCCACACCAGATGAGCAGCTAGGAGTGGACGGCCACCACCACCACACGGTGGTGCCAGTTCCCAGGCCAGTTGATAAGGCCACGGCTACCGGCGATGGCCGGAGCCACCCAGATCGGTGAGTCCGATTTCTAGCCCGATTCTTGTGTAATTTTGTAAAAATAGTAAATATTATTAGAAAATTATGAATTTTGTTATTCTAAAATATTTTTATATTTAGTTTTTAGGAAAAATATTATTTTGATGAAAATATGTACCGTAATATATGGTCCTTAAGAAATCATACAAAACCGAGCATGTTTCGGTTTAGAAATAAATGACCTTAGGAGTGTAGTTTCGAGCCCAAAATTTTTGTGTAGACCACTTAGATGATATAAAACAGTACTATGAAGCCTGTTTTCAAAAATTAATTTTTGAAATTTTTAGATAATTTTTAGGCCTTAAAATAAGGCATAAAATGGATAATTTAGGGTTAATAAAGTAATTAGATGATTAATTACCGATTTAGTGAATAAGTACAGGTTTTAGGATGTTGAAATTTGATGAAGTATGATACTTGTAGGGTGTTAGATGTAATTATTAGGTTAATTATCTAGTAAATGAGTAATAGGGAAAAATAGTAAATTTTAAGTTAATTTTGTAAATTAGGGTAATTAGGAGTAAAATCTGATTTAGGATGAATTTAGACATTTTGAAATGATAATTGATGTTTAGAGATGATAATTAGTGATAAAAATATTAGAAGTGTATTATATACATAAAAGGTAATAATACATAATATGTAATTATTAGAAATATAATAAATAGAAAATATTATAATAAAAATTGATATTTTGGTAATAATAAAAATGTACAATAAATTTGATAGGAAACTTGAATTTATATGATTATATGAAAAATATAAAAATTTCTCACATTAGGAGTGAATTCAGTATATTAATACAGATTTAAGTGTACCGGGTAAAATAAATACTGACTAAGGGTAATGATGGTATTTAGGAGATCGGGAAGTAATGTGATTAATTTCACATTATGGGTTGAAACGAATTTCTAGGGTTGGAATATAAAACATTACTTAGAAATCGAATTAGAACCTAATTTAGAAATCGATGCGGAAACCGAACCCGAACCTAACCCCAAACCTAGAATAATTATAAAAGACTTAAGACCTAGATAATTAGGCATATTAAACTCTAAACAAAACCTAACAATAAGCGTTATAGGATAAAATGAACCTATAATAGTTATATGAAAAGCTAAAACTACGTTTGTGTTATAGGGATGATCGGCGATGGCCTGAGCAAATCGGACCTCAAGTGAGTGAACAAGGAGTCGAGGTAAGTTGGGATTAATACGATGCTGTATTTTGGAGACTTAAGATTATGCTTGTTTGTGCTTGCTAGATAGTTGAATGTGTGCATGTGCTTGATTATGGGTGATGCTATGATTCTATTTGTTGCTTTAGCATGTATTGTATGATTTGTATGAAATGATTGATCACCCTAAACTGGACTTAATCAAATATACGACCAGTAATCATAATCGGACATGCATAGAAACCTATTAGAGGAACTTAAGACTCTTCAGCCAAATACCGACCCCTTCGAAAGGGATAGCGCAGGATTGCATAATGGTCCCTTCTTCATCCTCAGTCGAATTAAGTGACAGGAGAGGAGGTCGCGACGAGGGTGAAGTTAGTGGTTCGAAGGTAGTCACGGGAGGAGCGAGGTCTCCATTGCACAAGCCTGAGTTTGGTTGCGAGCTGTTGCATTAATGGAAACTCCTCAACCTAGATTAGAGCGAGCGTAATTTCTCTAATCTCACAACAGGTTGGACAACGTTATGCGATGGCATTTGCTTGCATATGCATTGCACTTAATAAGTTAATTGAAAATCTTGTTGTGTTTTTGGTATAGTTTTAAGTCCTCCATCCCAACTTATTGAGCTATGGTTGCTCACATCCCTATAGATATCGTGCAGGTGCTGGCTAAAAAATGGCAAATAACTACTCTGAAGCTAGCAACTGCTGGATCTTGGGGAGTGACGAAAAAACATTGAAGAATAAACACATAATTTTAAGGTCTAAGTTTTTATTTTAGAATTATTTTTTTCTGAATAATGTAATAACTAGGAAATATATCACGGAAAATTATTGTAAACTTTAATTGCAATAACTGAATTATAATGTATATATATATTTCCTCACTTTCTTAGGTAAATGATTTATTTAAATTACAAACTGTTTACTTCAAAGCGGTTTAGTCGTGGATGCCTTGTGTAGATCAGGTCTACGATAGTGGTTGTAAGGCCAACTTCTATCTTAGGATGGTTTACATGACGGGACTGTTACGACTCTACTGCTTCGGGGCGTGACAGTTACTCACCACTAGTCCACGCTTAATAGGTTAGATAAGAGTAACTCGAGAATAAGTAGAAGAACACTTAGCTCAAGAGGGTATACAAGATAAGTGTATTCTCTATATATCGATTGTGTAGCTAGTACAATTTGCAAGTATTTATAGTACCCAATTAAGATAAGTCTTAGGTTATAGGGAATTACAAAAAAGGATTTCTATTAGCTAAGGAAAAGGGGACTAATTTACAGGGGTATCAATGTAACCATGCAAAAGGAATATTTGTTGTCAAAATAGGATAGTACGGATGTTAGAAAAGGATAGTGCTTGTGCGGTTTGCTCATTCTATCGTCTTAGTGACATTGTTAGCCAAGTAAGGGCAAGTTTCGATCAGGTCAGGTTAGCATTGGGAGCTTGGTGGCTCAAGTAGTTGGGACTAGAACGGGATTGATTCAAGGGTAACTCATATTCAAGTTGGCCTTGGATGATCGACTCTTGACTATTGTTAGCTCGGCTTTAGCACTAGAGAGGTTGGTTGCATCCTAATTTGACGCTTGGAATGGTTTATGGTAGAGTAGGGTTAGTGGTCGATAGGTCACTTCGACAGCTTCTTAGATGATGTAAAAAGCAAATTAGCTTGATAGATCTGGTTGAGATATGCAGTGTTCCTCGGTGCTTAACTCACTTTGGATAGCTCGACGAATCATCTGAGTAAGTCCTTAGGTTCGGGATTGTGCGATTGGCCCTTGATCCATATCATAGTGGATAGTAGGAGTTGCACTAATGTAACACCTGCCAACTTGATTAAGAAGCTTATGTTGCCAACTATTACACACCTAAAGCCATATAAGTTGCATTGGTTGAATAAGAAGGGAGCACTACATGTCACTTAGCAAGTCTTGCTACCAATCTCTATTGGAAATTATTCTGATGACATTCTCTATGATGTGCTTCCCATGTGCGCATCTTATGTACTGCTAAGCTGACCATGGCTTTTTAACCAAAGAGTTATGCATGACGGATTTAGGAACACCTATGCAATTGAGAAAGATGGGAGGAAGATTACTTTGAAACCTATGACATCGAGCTAAGTTAGCAAGCTGTAAGCAAAACTTACTCAAGGATCTAAGAAGACTTTAATTCTGAGTAGAGCCGAGCTCCATAAGCTATAAAAGCGGATATGCTAACTTTTATGTTGGTCAGGTGAAATACTAGAGTTGAAGGAGCACATTGAGCTACCCCTTGAGGTGAAAGAGCTACTGCATGAATATGCCAACTTGTTTGCCAAACAATTGCCTAAAGGACTACTCCCTTTTTGAGGCATTAAACATTGTATTGACGTGATACCTGGCGCTACCCTACCAAACAAAGTAGCTTATCAGATGAACCCCTAACAAGTTGTCGAACTCTAGAGCTAAGTCAATGAACTACTTAAAAAGGGATATGTGAGGGAAAGTCTTAGCTCCTGTGCTGTGCTAGCATCCCTTATGATGTGTGTTTATTGGTTTTCCTTTTGTAGGAAATAAAATATATTTGTAAATAATTATGTTTAGGGTATTTATTTATTTGTTTGGGGTTTTATCCTACTTATCCATTGATAGGATCTAATTACTTGAATAACTAAATCATTATACTTACACTTTTCGGTTTTTTTTTTTTTTAATTTTCAATCGTTTGTAATTTTTTCGTTTTAAATTTGATTTTTATGATTTTATAGCCAATCTTTATTATTTTCAAATGTACTTTCACATAGCAAGGTTTGTTTTGGAAGTTAAGACTTGCATTTTCTAGTATGAGCTTGATTAATTACAAGTTTTATTATTTTGGGCCCCAATTACTCTTTAATTATTTTTATGGGCTTTTCTTAGTGATTTTATTTATTAGGCTTAACCTAAATTTTATTAATGAGATTAAATAATTTCAAAATTTTTACATTTTCTAAATATTTTTATTTTTGGGCCATGATTTTAGTTATTGACTCGAAATTGGCATTTTTTCTAAGTTTTTCGCTTCTATGAGTTATGGGCTCAACTTGTCTATGTATTTTTAGCTCTATTCTAATTAAATAAAATTTGTTGGGCATCCTATTTCTTTAAGGTCAAATCTGATATGGACTTTTACCCATCAAACTTAGGGCCCAATTTGTCATAATTCTTCAATGTACAACTTTTGGCCCCAAACTAATAATTATCCTAACTCTTATTATAATCATAATTGTTACGCCCTGAAGTCGCAAAGTCGCAACAGCCCCGCCGTGTAAACCATTCTATAATAGTAACTGGCCTCACAGTGCCTACCATAGAGATAATCTACACAAGGCGTCGACGACTCCTCGCTTTGAAGTAAACAGTTCGATTAATGATTATATAACAATTATGATAATTATCACAAAGTTCTTTAAAACATAGATAATTATGAATATGTCCACAGAGCTTCCCAGGAAGTTTTACATAATAACTACAGTTTACTAATTTACAGAATAACTAACAGTCTTCAACCTTTAACTACAAGGTCAGTCTAATTACACATTATGCTAAATAACTTGATCCTCACACCCTTGGCTTCAAAAGGACTAACCTCTGGATAATTGTAGGGCGGCATAGTACTGGAAGAGATTACAAATCAGAACCTGCAAAAGGATCTATAAGGGTATGAGCAACTACAGCTCAGTAAGTTGAA
>JAMXBB010000008.1:6944829-7183502 GCA_024138015.1 Lumnitzera littorea | reverse complement strand
ATATATATATATATATATATATACATATACATGTGGCACCACAAGTAGTCTTAGGGTACTATTTGTAATATTATTAATTTATTTAATTAATTATTGGCACTTAATTATTTATTATTATTATCTAAAATTATCTTTGACCGTTCGTTAATAATTTTATGCAATTACATTTATTTAGCAATAATTTTACCAAATTAAGGCTTTATCACTGTTAGAGTATTAATTTATGGGTTTTATAAGCTTAATGTTTCAGTTTTAAGGCTTTTATTAAGTTCTAGTTTAAATTTTTATGATTATATATACGTTGGGTTTAGAGTCTTCTTATATGATTAGGATTTCTAAATCGTTTAAGGTTTTTTACATTCATTTTAGGTTTCAAATTAATTTTTTTTTTCCTTTTAAATTCATGTAGCTTTTTGTCTCAAAAAAAATCTATAGCACTCGAGTTCAACATTGTATCGTTCAATACTGTATCTAAAAGGTGAACTTTGCGGGGTTTAAAGGAATCTCTCGAAAACACCTTATGACTCATTTGGTCTAAGAAACTAGTTTGCACATATGAGTTTTTGTTGTGATGGGAGAGAATTTTATATGAGAAATACAATACTTTTTTTTTTAAGTAGATAACAAACCATTCGAGCTTGAGTCACATTTCATCAATGTTTGATTATTTGGTTATGAATAAGTTGAGTTGATCTGCTGAACTAGTTCATCAAAATCAATCTCAGAGATAAGATGGAAGTAATTCTTTCTATTTAAATGAAATTCTAATTTATTTACTATTATTTTTTTAGAAAAGGAAAAACTGTAATGAGTCTAGTGATATTTACAAAGTTACTGTCTGCATGCAACTCCATATTATTACTTGGTCCGTACGATCACCAGGCACGACAATTTTTCCGAAACGTGTAATGCCTAATAATTTTTTTTTATTTCATATCGCGAACACCCAAGTGAAATGTAGACGCCTATGGAACATTGATAAGGAAAAATGAAAACACCCATTATTAAACGATAGATAAAAATGCAAATTTACCAGATAGTCAAATATTCCGAATTAATAACTTAAAGGACATAATTATTCAACCCAATTAATGTTTTACGTAACATCATGGAACTTCAATTGAGCATAATGCATAGAGGACTTCTAACGTACTTTTTTCCCGACAACAATGTTCCTCTTTACCAACATTCATAGAACTTAATATCTACATGAAGCCTAAAATACACTTCCCCTTCAAAAGCATCGGTCATGACGGTAGCAATTCCTCTATGCATGAAAAAATCGCCCGTACCACCTACCACTGAAATGTCTCTAGCCTTCACCATGATAGGATCAGCTCCAATGAAATTAATACTTCCCTTATAATCCGTACTATTAAGTACAAAAGAAAACCCTAGCCAAGAAGTGAACGTGTTCTTTGTATCATATAGGTAAAGCCCTTGTGCTCTCCCCACTGGGGTTGAGTGAAGATTATTGTCTAATGTGATTGGATCGTCGAAAACGGCTATGTTGCCGAAATGGTTCTGACCTGCTAAAATGGTCAAGTTGTTCCCCTCAGGTGCGGCAACAATGGCGGATGTCGCGTTATGTGCATTTTTTCCATTGTAGATTATGTCGTGGAAGTAAAGTACTAGGTTTTTGCATGGTTTGCGATACCTTTTCATGGTAGCATAAGTAGATGAGGAAATAGAAAGAATGAAAACTAAAGCGAAAAGGGCAATGACATTGACATTTTTTCTACTAGGCTCCATTGTACCACTTGGGAATGATGTGAGCTAAGGCTGCAATTATAAGATTGAAGTTGTGTATTTGCTTTGGTGTCCGTGGATAGCCATATATAAGGATTCGTTAATGAATTTAATAATGCATATTATGGTGACAATGACATTAAAGTCATCATTGGTGACCTACCTACTACCATCACAATAATTGCATTGCATTGCATTGAACCGTGGACTTCAAATTTGCATGTTGAGAATTAAACAAAAAATATCTTAGAATATAGAAAAAAAAAATCAATAATACTAATATATTATGTAAATTGATAAGTATATAAAATAAAAATGTATTTCAATAGCAATGTACGAATGATTTAAAGACATTAATTTATGTCCTTATTCAACTTCAATTTATAAAAATTCTAGTGGCCCTTGTTTTATGTGAGACTAATATCTCTCTTTCAATTTTTTGTTAGTCTTAGGTCACCTAAGCAAGAGCATGTAAGCACATGGGTTGCACACATGAGCTTTTATTTATTATAAATAATGTAAATTTTTTAATAAACATGGTATTTACTAAATAATAGGTTATTTTAATAAATAAAGTATTTAATAAATAATAAATTATTCAATGAGTAATAAATTGTTCAATGCATAATAAAATATTTAATAAATAATAAATTATTCAATGGAAAATAAAATATTTAATAAATAATTATGGTATTTACTAAACAATAGGTTATTTTAATAATAATAAATTATTTAATAAATAATAATTTTTGAAATAAATAATAAATTATTCAATTTATTATTTAATAAATGCATAATAAAAATTTTAATAAATTATGTAAGTTATTTACTAAATAGTGGATTATTGAATAAGTAAAATTATTCAATTTATTATTTAATAAATGCACAATAACATTTTTAATAAATTATGTTAATTATGAATTATTGAATAAATAAATTATTAACAAATTACTAAAATGGAAGGTGCTCCTAATGAACCGGCAGTTCTCTAAACTCATTGCTAGAATCGAAGGTGCTCCTAGGATCTCTATTCCTTCTTATAATTTATTTGCTTCGCTTATTGAGTACATGATTGCTTGGCTACGTTAGTAAGGGTGAATTATGCAACCTTGGCCTATGAAAGGCATACAAAGTTTTTAGCATGATTTATGCTTCAGAATCGAGCGTAACTACATGATACTCAACATTCCGAACCCTAACACAAGAGCTAAAAAATTTATACCGTGGATTTAATGTAGTAGCTACATAGAAGAGGAAAGGAAATGGTATAAAATAATCCCCAAGTTTTTTAACAATACCTTGAATAGTAGAGCATAGGATAGGAACACTTCAATGTTGCTCTAACATGTCCAAAATGTCGACTAAGTTAAGGAGAACGAGATTGCTTGTTGAGTAGTACAATCAGGACAATGTTTTTATCACCGTCAACAAGGCCTTTAAGAGTGCCTTCATTGTCTTGCATAATTTCCAATCATGTTCCATCATCAAACATAAGGTGTTATTAAGATTGCTAATTATCATATATTTATAGAACGTCGATAAATTGTCCCTCATCTCGTATGCATATGAAAGCATCTTGTAAGTCGAATTCTACCTTGTTGTGTAGTTGAAAGGTGGAAGTCACTGATCTTTGTTGTCCCCATTAGTTGTGCAAATCTATAGAAACTTTGTGAGCTTTTTCTTAGAAGCACACAAGGCATTTATTACACATTAAATTTGTGCTAGGTAAAGGTTCAAACCATAAGCCTTAAGATTGGCATTCATGCTAAGTTGAACACGTGTCAAACACATTAGATGTGAAAGAAGTTACCTTCGTAGATCGAATTGAATGTACCCTTCAAGTATCGGATTGAAGTTGTAATTGAAATTGACACTAAAAACTCTCTAGATGTTGTATGACTGGGTAGTATCAATGATGTTGTTGGCAATCGCTTGCCTTATGTGGGAATCTAGGAAAAAAATGAATGCTATTATTCTTTTGTGCACCAATCACTCGTTGTTGATCCAGTGTACAGTAATGCACATGTAGCTATCTTTGATGGTGGTGATTGGTAACTTCTAAATGTCATACATAAAGGAGATGCTACATAAAGGCATGATCGAACTATATTTTAACTTTTATTAATTAATAAATTATTTTGAAAATAAAAATATATATTTATGCAAGTAACTTTCACCATATGTAATTTTTGCACACAATGTTTGATTTCAGTGTTTTGATGCCATGTGCACTTGGGTTGGTTCTAAGATGTCATGAGTAGGTTTTGGTTCTAAAACTTGGAAGTCTATATTTTATAATGTAGGATATAGGCCATATGGCTAGGGTCACATGCTTTACCTACCGTGTATATGTTCGCTCCTAATTTTACATAGAGTATCAAATTTTAGTAGTTCATTTTTTATTTATTTTGACTAATATACATACATCCCATTCCCCTTCGTCATTTATTTATCATATCAAGCATTTTATTTTTCACGGTCATGCATTATCTCTTAGTTTTTTTCTTTTTCTTTTTCTAAATATTTTTTGACCAATTCGTATCCCTTACTTAACTCAGCTACTGTTTTCATCTCTCACTTTATTTGCAATCATCGTTGTGATCACATTCATTCCTAGCATCTTAGGTTTTAACTACATCATTCTGGTTCTAATAGGTGTGCATATAAACATCTCTTTCTTTATCTTACATGTCATGTCACATTTTAAGTAAAGAAAAGATTTAAATATAATTAATTAAAATCAATATTTATGTGATTAAATTTTAACGATTTTTGGCACGATAACTCAAAGTTAACATATTTTTCTTTTCCTTATCAAAGCTAGGGGTCTTTACGTCCCATCAAAGGCAGGTGATGGCTCCGTTTTAGAATGATAATAAAATAACGAAACCACCATCACTCGAGCAGCCTTCTTTGAATCGGGGGACAATTCAAAATAGCAAAGATCTCAATAAGGTCGATAATTCGTATTATTGTATTATGTTTTTATATTCAAAATATTTAAATTCAAGATATAATTTGTTTATTAAGTATATATGAAAATCTAAATTCGTAATCTTTAGCATGTCTTGTGTCTATATTGGACCTATTTATATTAGGTTTGATAATTTATGTTAACATATCATATCTAATATATATTAAATTTAATATTATTTATCGATTAAAAAGTTATAATCTATAAAATAAATTTTTATGTTTGATACTATTTAATGATTAATTAAAAGTTATAATATGTAAACTAAATATAGATATAAAAAGAAAATAACGATAATTATATTTAAATTTTACAAAAAAAATTACATAATATCTCTATACAAAATAAAAAGTTACAACTTAAACAAAAGTTTTTAGTAAAATAAAATCTTTCCAAATATAGAAAATCCGAAAATTTAAGTTATATAATATTATTAAGTTAAGTGGAATCATGAATTAAATGGATACAAATATTATTATTAGCGTTGATTTTTAAATTTATTATATTGTTTCTTATATATTTTAAGGATATAGTCAAAGAAACTATACATGAATTTATAATTTTTTACCCATTTAAATTATAATGCAGTAAAAAAAAGAATATATAGTTAAAAATATTTCATACCTTTAGTTAAGATTTATGATTTAAAAAGAAATGATTTGTACAATAAAACATAAATATAGAAAAATATAGCTTGTCTTGTATCCGATGTCCAGATCTAAAAGTTAGACCTAAACCAAATACAAATTCAACCATATTTAAATAGATCTTAGCTATTTATAGCTTATGTTAAACTTTTTTATACACTAACCCATTTAAATTGTGCCATATTATGTCAGATTCCATTGTGTTTAGGTTTGACATTACCAACCCTAATTTCCAATCCATGGCATGTCGGTAGGCTATAAGTTTTATGATCGCTATAGCCACCATTTTTTGGCTCGACATATGCTTGCGAATCTGATGGAAATTTTTCGTTGCTTTATGTGAAAAAACAAGAGAGTTCATTCAATTTTCTGAGTTTACTTTATATTTAGATCGTTTGCGATTCATAGTTGAAATCTCAATTCTTTTTTATATCTTCTTTGTATTTCTAGTATTTCCCACCTCGTAAGGTGTATCTCAATTCTTTGTTGTGATTAACCTCTTTTTCTTAGTATTATTATAGTGTATGTTTCCTCAAGTATTGTTTTCTGGTGTCTTCTTCACATTGCAGGGGAAGTTCTTGGTTTATAAGATGCTTTATGTCTGTAGATCCAAGGATTTAATTGAGTTAGTCATGCGCATTCAATGTGAGTTATACACAACGTGGTCTCAAAAGAGTAACAGGTAACTACATTAAAAAAATGAAAATTACTTGAGAGGGAGCTGGTAGAGAAGTGGAACAAATAATTTTGAGATAATTTAAGGTATAAGTTACAAGTGAAAGAGTTATGAAGCATCAACCTAACTGTTGTTTAGAAAAATACAATTTTTTTTTTATTCTAAGCCTTAACATACTGAAAGCAATTTGACAGTATGATATCTTCTCTAATCTCTGAATTCTGTCGAGTGAGGAGGACCTTGTATTTACATAATCTCTCCGTTGACAACATTTTTTGCATTGCATGTGCTGTAAACGTCCAAAATGAGCCATCTTGATAGATCTCTCCAAGTATATATACCTCCATAAAAATAATTGAGAACAAAAAAGTTAACATAACTATTTATATACTAAACCATGGTGCCAATCTCTCAATGTTATCTGAAATCCATGGATACAACTCTCTAAATTTATCCCTAACTCAAAAAGTTAAATTCAAATTACTACTTGGCTCAATGCCCAACACACTGTAAAAGCATCTTAGCCCTCTCTATAGTGCCATTTTTCCAAAAGCCCTAAGTTTGCCCTCAAGATTTATGATAATAAATTTTATAGTTGTCTATAATAGGAAAATACTCTGCTTAGTCGGTCAAATTTTAGTGAAACAATATTGTGGTCATAGGTAGACAGAGTAAGTAAATATTTGACGATGAACAGAGGAAGTTAGAACAAGTGGAATATAATCATCAATTTAATAAATGGACTTTTGAAAAAATGTCATTTTGTTAACTTGTCATTTTGTGGTAGAAATCGTGGAAATATTTGTTATCAATTTAGAAGAGAACAAACCTAACCCATTAAATCATGTGGAAGTCTGTCATTTTCTTTGACTCGACTACTCAAATGGCCGTATTTGACTCAAACGTGCACGAATAAGCATCATCAACCATAGAAATAATGTTTTCTTAAAGTCGTGATGAGGGACTTTTCCACGTACGTTAACAAAACATGTCGAGCGTGTCATGTCCAATTTGTTTTTATTCGAAATATCTATTATCAGTGCAAGTCATACCAAAGTAAATTCATACTGGCTTGGCTAGACTTGGAGTCTGGAGTCAAATGGGTTGGTTCATGAAGTCTATCCGTTCATAGGCTACTCTATATCATCCGTAAACTAACAAAGAAATTTCTTATTTTTGTTCTTTCCATTGAGCATAATACTCCTTATATTTATATATATATATATATATATATATATATATATATATATATATAAAATCAATTCAAAAGCTTGAAGTCAAATTTTCGAAGCCAATCTAAAATCAATCTTCATAACCACATCTCCTTAACATCCTTACCGAAGCCCCAACCATGTCCCATACTCAGTCCTCATAGTCACAACAAAGCAGCCACACACACGTTGACGAGTACGAGCACAACACCAACACGATCACGTACGATTCGGCTCGTAGGTAAATTTTTATTTTTATTTATTATTTTTGCTTATTTATTTGTTTTATTATTTTATTATTATTTTCGTATTGCATGTTTTTTTTTAGATAATCTTAATTTTTAATAAAATTTAGTTAATTTAAATTTTAGTAAAATCGTGTTTTTTTTTTGAAAAAATAAACATATCTAAATCATATCCTCAACGTATCTTACGATTGAGATTTAAAAAGAATATGTATTAAGATCGTATTTTCAACGTATCTTACGGTTCAGATTTAAAAAAGATACATATGAGATACATATGAGATACATATCTAGATCGTATTTTCAATATATTTTATATTTAAGATTTAGAAAAGATATTTTTTGACACGTAAAGTTTTTAAAAAATAAAAAATCTTAATCAGGATTTTCAAAAAGATGTGGTTAGTTAGGGTTTTCTTTAATTCAAGAAAATTAGATTTCTTAGATTTTTTTTTAAATAATAAATTGATAAATAAACATAAACCTGACTCAGTTTTCGAAATAAAAAGAATCTACCCATTAAATATTTTATAAAAGAAAACTGCGGCCAGTTTGATTCTAATTAGTAGATATATAGGTATTTTTGGGACAATCGTATAAAAAAATTTAAAAAAAAAACTTTTTCCCTTTTTCTTTAAAATTTGTAATAAAAAAATCATTTTTAGTTACATTTTATAAATTTAGGTGTATTTAGTATTTTTAGAAAATTATAAAAATAAAAGTCCATCAATTTTTCTTTAGTTTTGACATGGTGATTTAGTCTTAATAGGTTAGCCTCTGAATCCGGTCCGATCTTTTCTGGTTATTTATTCTAAAAATCGTTTTTAAAGAGAATACGCGGATCAGTGACCAAATTAGGGTTTTTCACCAAAAAACTCTAATTTCGTTTTTTTATTAGTTGGACTGGTTGGCGACTCCAATTTTTAAATTTTTTTAAACGTTTCCTTTATTTAATGTCGAATAATTTATATTAAGTGAGTTGGGCTTAATATAAATTAAATTAAGGAAATTGAAATTGAGCTCAACAGGGACCATGGGTAAGGATCATGCTCATGTTCCATGTTCTTAGGCTGTGTTCCCCCTTGTTTTGCAATCCTCTTCTCCAAAACTTAACCTTTCACCACACTACTCTAAATCCAATGCAACCTTACCTTCAAATCAACCCCAACAACAACCTCAATCCCCTTAAACCCCAAATTCCTCTCGTTTAACAACTAACAATAGCAATTTAACAAATCTAAACTTTAATCAATCTCTTTAACAATTCACCAAAACTTAAAATAACAAATAACAAGAATTGAAAACTTACTGTAGGGTTAAGATCTAATGTTTTCCTTCAATTCTTTATTGGTTAGAAATTCTTTTCTTCCCTTGCTCTAGGTGGAAAATGAATTTATCTTAGGCTAAAATTGTGTGATTAACTAAAATACTATCATAGATCACACTTACCTCGATTCTCCTTCATCGATCTAAAAGTAGCTATTGCATTCCTGCTTAGAATTGTAAGAGAGCTCCTATTCAATCAAATAGTGTATATGAGAGGTGGGAAAAGAATGATTGTTGCCCTAGTCCTTTACTTTTATAGGCTTGGGTTTCCAGTCTTTTGAAATACCAACAACACCCCTTCCCACTCTCTAATATTCCCCTTTTATTTGTATAACTCTTTTATAAATTATTTTATTTTATTATGTTATTTTCTTTTCTCAGCTTTTACATTCCTCCCCTTAATACAAAAACTTTTGTCCTTGAAAGTTGAAAATTTACATACCTTATCTTAAACAACTCGGGGTACTATCTTGATAGGTTGCTTTAATGTAGATAAATTTGGTTACAAGTCTAAGGACTCCAAGTCAACAACTTGCACATACTGTTCTTCTTCTTTACTTGGTTTGGACTTTTTGTACTTCCTTAACATCGATACATAAGAAACATTATGAACTCCTTCTAGTCTTGGAGGAAGTTATAGTCTATAAGCTACATTTCCAATTCTTTTAATTATCTTGTAAGGTGCAACATACCTTAGGATTAATTTTCCCCAAGCCTAAACCTCAACACTCCCTTTGTGGTAAACACTCTCAATAGCATTTCCTCTCCCACTTGAACTCAAGGGCCTGACATCACTTATCTACATGAATCTTCTGTCAACTTTGAGCAAATTATATCCTTTACCTAATTAATCTAATCGTACCTACTGTTTCTTACACCAAGTTGGGGATGAAATTTTGCCTTTCACTTAATTCATCCTAGTGGATGGGAGGTCTATACTTTTGACTAGACAATGCTTGATAAGGAGCTATTTAAATGGTTAACTGATAACTATTGTTATAGGAAAATTCCATTAAGGGCAGTTGTTCATCCCACTAGCCTTCATAATCAAGGGCACACGCTTTGAACAAATCCTCTAAAATCCATATGGTCCTCTCCAACTATCCATTAGTTAGTGGATGGAAGGTGGAACTAAATTGAAGCTTTGTACCTAATGCTTTATGCAATTTTTTCTAAAATTTGCTAACAAACTAAGTATCCTTGTTGGTCATTAGCACTCCATGCAATCTTAGACTTCCCAAATATACAGTCTAGTAAGCTTATCTAATAAGTACTTATTATTGACTAGAATAAAGTAATTTAACTTGGCCAATCTATCAACTATCACCTAAATTGTATTGTGTTTAGCTAAGGTTTTGCAAAGAGTAGCGATGAAGTCCATAGTCACACATTCCCATTTCCACTTTAGTACTGGTAACGGTTATAACTCCTCTGCCAACCTCTTATGTTCCATCCTAATGAGATGGCATGTTTAGCACCTAGATACATATTCAACAATTCGTCTCTTTATATTATTCCACTAATAATGCATCTTTAAGTCCTTATACCAAGGTGTACTATATACCCTGAGTAATGTGCCTCTCTCAATAGTTCAACTTTTAATTAAGGTGTAGTCGAAATACTAGTTTACCCTTAAACCTCAAAACTCCTTCTACATTCATATTGAATTCAATAGCTTTACAAACTTCCATTTTACTCTTAATTTTCTAGGTGGTCTCATTCTTTGTTTGGGTTTCCTTAATTTAGTCTATTAAGGTAAGCTATATTTATAAGCTTTCCAATCTGACATTCATATCTCAAGTTAGAATTTGAAGTTCCAATCTATGCATCTCTTTAAGCAAGGATTGCTAAGAGGTTAGCTTATTAGCTAAATTTTCTTACACTTTTCTCTTACCAAGTAATGCCTCCAAAGCTTCATGCTAAGCTCTTGTAGCTTGTGGGCACTTTGCAATTCTCTCGCACCAAGTAATGCCTCCAAAGCTTCAATACAGAACCACTGCTATTAATTCTAAGTCGTAAATTGGGTAACTCTTTTCATAAGGTTTGAGTTGGCGGGAGGCATAAGCTTTTACTATAAACCTGTCCAAAAATTCTCTGAATACCCTATTCATTAAGTCCATAAATGCCGTTGAAGCTTTAGTAAGACCAAGGGCATAACTAGAAACTCGTATAGCTTATATCTTGTTCTAAAGGCACTTTTCTCTATGCCTACTGGTTTCACCTTCAATTGATTGTAACCAGAAACTTGTGCTCCTTACAACTAATCGAAGAGATCATCTATTTTAAGGAGAGGATACTTATTCTCAATGGTTGCATGACTTAGATCTCGATATTTTATATACATTTAAATGCTCCATCCTTATTCTATACAAAGAGAACCAAGACTCCTAATGGATTGCCAACTACTAAACCCCTCACTTGCGTTAGTATCTAAGGTCTCCAATCTCTCATTAAGAGGATTCCCTCTTACTAGCCTCCTAAGGACGAGCTCCTGTATATGAAGAGTTATGAATGAACTCTCCAAGGTTCCACCTCAGATACATTCTACTTTGTTTTGACTCTTGCCTAGTTGCTGACCACCTGAGTCTTGTGGTCAACCTGACAAGACTAAGCCTAAGGTCCTTGCACATCAAGCCCTACTCTTTCGTCTTGCAAAACTACCAACTATCGAAGCTAACCAGCTGAGTGCCAAGACTGAGGATACTACACTTTGATCTCTACTCTTTCAATGTACAAAATTGTAGCATCCTTCAATCACCTTGGCAGCTTCAAGCATAGATTAGCCCTAACAGCCTCAACAACATTTCGGCTTAGTTACAATGCCCTAAGATCTCAGAATGCGGACTCAACTACAATATGGCACTTGTTATTCTTTTTTTTTTGACATTGTATTATATTCCTTTCTACTATTTGTTCCCTTTTACCTTTTCTACATTATACTAAATTAGTATTATTGTATTACCCTCTATTGTAATTGCATATATTTTTTTAATTGCCTTAGGGACTTACTCTAAATAACACTTTATCTTTTGTAGTCAGAATATCTTACATACCTTACGTTTAATGAATATTCTTATTCTTGTGAGAAACCCCTCTCCAAGTATATTTTCTCTTATACTCTTATCTAATATTACCGAGTAGCTTGAGATTAGTAATTAGTGGACCTTAATATTAGCTTATATGTAGTATCAAGCGAAGTACTAAGTTGTATTGTGTTCGTTGGTGCATCCTATCTTTTAAGCAGCTTCACATAAGCTACTTTGTATTTTCCAACCTATCCATTGTTCCTTTCTTTAGTAGCTCAAAGAACCTACTTGGTTAAAGCTCCTACGGTAAGCCTTAGTGATTAACTCAACTCCTAGGTATGCATCAACTCCCCAAGGCGAAGAACTTGGCTTGATAAAGCCCTTATCTTATAGTTCCTATAATTGCTTCTTTAACTCAACTAGTTTTACAAGTGCTATTCCATAGGCTAACTTGGAAATAAGGATAATACCTAAGACCAATTCTATTACAAACTTAATCTCTCTATCTAGGCTTAAACCAAGCAAGCCTTCTAGAAAAATATCTAGGAATTCCCACACTACTGGCATCTACTCTAACTTCCTAGCTTCAATAATTTCTGCTACGAAGGCAACTAGAATAGGCTTTTCCTACAACTCATTAGTAATATACTGAGAAGGCCCTTAAGAGTCTACTTGTAGACACCAAATTTTTACCCCTCTATAGTCTTAATTTTTATTTTTACAAAAAGGCTCCTAATTCAAAAATAAAAATAACAAAAAAATTAATAAGAGATAAAAATAATAAAAAATTAACAAATGATGAAAATACCAAAAAATGATGAGAAAAAGAAAAGTTAAAATGATTTTTAGATTTTTTTTTTTAGGAAGTAAATTATTTTAGAGTCAATAGTTTTAGTTTTAGTTTAGTATAAATAATTATTTTAGGAAATCGAATAGTTTAAGTATAATTTAATTGTATTGAATATCAAGGTACAGGCCAACGGCCTAACGGATAAGTATTGGAATATTTGGATTGGATTTAACTTAAGATCTTGGGTTCAAGTCTGGCGGAATTCCACCTTCACGCAGCAATAGTTCCAAGCCGTGCTCCACAGTGACGCCACGCCTATAACTCCATCCACATCCACCGACTAAAAAAAGCCAACCCCCTGCTAACCACTCATTCGCCCGCAGCAATAAAACCAAACATAACCAGTCAACAATTCGCTTCTGGACGACAACAAAACAGAAGCTCCATCCTCGCTGCCAAGCTAACATACTCATCGACTTACTCCCCCATACAGCAACCACGAACACAACAGCAGCCAATCACTCACGGATCTCCCCTACGAGCATTCATATTATTCATCATATATGCCTGGAATAGGAGATTTTTTAGCCATTCCCTTCACTTAAACACCATTAGCCATACACGTGTATTGCTGAACTAGAATCCCCATACGTTGAACATACAAATACTTTTCAGAAAATTTGACCCCACTTGGATAGTCCCTTGCACAAATTCAGTCTTCAACATGCCCATACAAATCAGATCCAGGTAACCCCACGCCAAACTCAAGGTTACGCCACTGCACTTGCTTATTGAACACAAGCACCACACAACAGCAGTGACAACGTCCCTTATACGATGTGGCCTGAAGTCCATGCAGCAACGTTCTTTTTGATCGGCTGTTGCACTACGCTGTCCACATACACTAGAAACAACGTTGCATTGCATTGTCCACATTTACGCATCGCTGTGCAAATTACCCTCCGATCGGCTAAGTATTCACATGCCCACGGCCTCCCGAACGCACAGAGTTAGTTTTTCACCGCCATTCCCTTCTCTGATCATCAGCACCATCCTGTCCAAGCACGCTCTGAACAGAACAGTGACTGCACCTCCCTCACCGCTGACCCCCTGATACACAGCTCGCAATCTGCACACCCTCTCGAACTGTGTACTTCCGATCACCCCTGTAGGTCACGCCTTCTCCAACACCCTGCACGACTCGATTACACAACCATAATAGCTGTTGTCTGCGACTAAGTGCACACACAACATCATCGCTGAATCACACGCCATTATCCCACACGCTGCACACACGTTAGTACGATTCCTGATCCGTCACTGCACTATTGTCCACCGAGCATTGTCCAACTTTGCTGCGTCATAGCTTTGATTATCCCGCACGTACATTGCAGACCACACATCAACATGACCACATTGTGGACGCTATACTGCTAAATAGTTGAAGATCAGGTTCAATTCTCTTCCAATCTTGAATTTTTTATTTATTCATTTGTTGTTTTAGTTATATATTTCATTATTATTATCATATCATATTATAGTATTATTATTATTATCCTTGGTCATACAATGTAATATATAAGATATGTATATAAATTAGGTGATCTTTTTTCCTTTGTATTAGTTTTCTACATGTATATCAAGTATATTATATAATATGTTTTTATTTTGATAGATAGTTGTATATATTAGTTTAGGGATTATTAAGATTGGTCATTTTTTTTTTAAGATTTGGTTTTATTTAAGGATTTGTTACATAGAAAGTTGTTTTTTCTTTAAATAGAAAATTAATAAAAGACCCTTTTTAAAAATAGGATTATTAGAGCATTTTTTTTTTATAAAACAAAAACACTCAAAGAGTTAGGACCCTTTTAGATTTTATTAGAAAAAATTAAATTGGTAACAACGTAAATTCGGTCGGTTTTTAAAAATTAAAATAAATCAACACATTAAAGATTTTATTGGAAAGAATTACGATCGTCTGATCCCGGCTAACGGGTATGTAGGTACTTTTGGGGTGATGATAAAATATGTAGAAACTTAGGTTCTTTTTTTTTTCTCTCTTTTTTGATTTTATTTATTTTTTAAATATTATAATTAGAAGAATAATCCTACTTTTGGTAAATAAATAGTGGTATCCATTAGGGTTTAATAGGTTAACCTCCAAACTCGGAACACTCTGGTTTTTCATTCAAATCGAAATCAAAGACTAGTAGCCAAATCGTAATTAAACCACACAATTGGTTACGATTTCTTTTCTTTACCTGACTTCGGTTGGGTGGCGACTCCAAAAATTATTTTTTAATAAAGAAACCGGAATTGATTTCTCAATTTCTTTAGTTGAAGATTAATATTAAATGGGTTAGGGTTTAGTATTAATCAGGAAATGAGAAATCAATTTTTAAATAAAAGAAAATCGAAAAATTAAACTCGACAGTTTGGCGACTCCACTGGGGACGGCTAGAGGGCTAGCCACTAGAAGTTGCCGAAAATAGGATTATTTTTCAAAAAAAAAATTAAAAAGATGAAATGATAAAAATAATAAAAAAAAAAACTTAGGTATGTTATTTTATGTATTTGTTTATTTTATTTATTTATTTTTTACTAACATTTTTTTTGTTGTTGAAGTTTATTTAAGGGGGTAATTTTAGGGGTTTTACTTTTATTCTATTTTTTTAGATCATAAATGCATGGTAGATACGGTCAAAACCAGGCCGTCTTAAGACCTTAGGAGGGAGGCCATTGTGTAAGTTTCGGATGTTGTGAGGCAATCACCTTTCAGGGCCGATCAGGCTACCCCACTCAAGTTCAAATGCAACCACAGAACCGTTGCTTTGAAGAACGTAGTGGTTGCAGAACTTGAGAACCTTTAGAACCCATCCTTTTTGCATTACACGAAAACTTTTCTTTAAAAAAAAATCGCAAGAACCTATGATGTGACAAACCTAAATGGATAAGGGCAGTTGTGAGGTTATAGTTGTAATATTTCCTTGTAAATAATTTGTAATAATTTTATATAAAGTTTAGAATACATTGTAATTGTAACTTTGATTTTGATTTTGATCAGTCATGGCTAGATCAAGTCAAGGACCTTTTGAGGACATTCATGTCCACCTACCGCATTGGCTACAAAAATTGCTTCAAACGTGGTTTTGACTATTCAGCCCAAATAAACAGGAGTTTATCAAGAATAAGATTGGGCCCATCCTCTCTCTATAGAAGATTCCCATGAACATCACTTTAGTGCAAGCCTTAGTCCACCTATGGGAGCCCGAATCCTCCAGTTTCTATATGGGCTTATATCAACTAAGCCCAACTTTAGAAGAATACTCCCAATTGTTATGGGCTCCTATAATCACTGATGATATCTATGTCCTAGACTTGGAAGCTACAGCACCAAAGATCTTCAACAAGTTGTTGGGAATCAGAAAAATCAAAATAAACCGAGTTCTAAATCAAGGAAAGACCATCCGATTAGAGGATGTCATGGATTGGTTTTCTACTGACTTGAAGCATAGAGAAAAACGCAAGGTTTTTTGTGCAAATTTAGAAGTATGGCACCAGTACTGGGTCAACACTTTTATATTGGTGGTCTTCAATACTATCTTGTTCCCTGATGATAGATGTCGAGTCCACTTTAGAATTGCTGAACTCATAACCCAATTCCTCAAAGGGAAATCATATGTCCTGGCCCTTCTAGCCGAGCAAATTCGGTCACTAAACCATCTCAAGAAAAAGAAACGAAGAGATCTAAAAACTAATATAGTCCTACTGGTGGTCTTGTTCGTTAACCACATGAGAAGTTGCCAACTTGATTTCAATCGGGCCGAGTTTACTTAGTAATACGATCTCATCAAATCTTTTGAAGAAAGAGTTGAGATACCAGAAAATGTAGCTAGTTGCTACTAGGTCCAATACTTTCAGAGCATAAAAGCAGAAGAGTTGTTGACACACAGGTGGTTTGCAAGCAAGAAAATGATAAGAGGGTGTGAAGACTTCAAAGCGGTCCCTCTGATCGGCTTCAACATCTACACCGAATACGTCCTAGCCAATGGATTTATTGAGGACATGATCTCCAGACCATCATTAGAAGCTGTCTCGTTGGACTTCCATAACCCTGGCATGATGATGGTTGACAAAGTAGCCAAGCTCCTGAGCATCCGAGCTCTTTGGTGCACAAGAAAGACCACCCCTACCACTAAGGGGATAGCAGCTAGGAGCCAGATAACCAAAGGATTTCTTTATCACCAACTAAAAGGACTGAAAGATATGGAAGACAATAAAGAGAAGGGGGAAGTTCAATTTGAAGTTGAACCCGGGAGAACGAGTAAAAGAGAGCAGGAGTTAGAAAATCGTTGCAAGGAATATTATCAGAAGATAAAGGCATTGGAAGCACAACTAAAGAGGACTAAGGGCAAAGAAGAGTAGGCTCTCAAGATCCGAAAGAGGAGAAAGATGCAGGATAAGCCTATTAGCCACTAGGAGATTAGATTTTAGATTTTAGGTCTTTTTTTTTTAATATTTTCTTTAGAATTCTTTTTACGAACAGAATAAGAGATGTAAAGCTTCACAATTGCAAAAAATTAATAAAAGTTAGTTAAGTTTTGCCACATCAAAGGTTTCTTCCCAATTCTTAATTTTTCATTGCATTCGTGTGACATGCATCTTGCATCTATACGATTAACAACTCTTTCTTAGGAAAATGTAATTTTTATTAACCTTTTGTTGAGTTGATCTTCGCCAAACCAGGTAAAATTTCAAGATAGCTCCTAAACGTCAAGTCTTTCAAAGAAGTCCAATCAGAACACATTCCCAGACCAGGATGGCCACCACTCAAGGAAATGACAGAGACCCTGAGATCAATGATCCCTCTAAGCTAAGGTTTCGTTCCATAGAAAGGGTTATGGAGAAGATGGCAGAACAAATGAGCTTCCTAGTAGACAGCACTACTTTGCTGCAAGCTACAGCATCGGCTTTGCTGTAAGCTATAGCATCGGCTAATGAAGAAAGCTCTAAGACTTGCTATGGGAAGAATATATATGCTCCTGAAGCAAAGCACGAATATCAAAAAGACTCATTCGAATTAGAAGGAGTTTACCCAAAAGATAACTCGACCTTCGAACCTGATACATATGCGACCTCGAGACCTGTTGACCAAGGGCCTAGTATGGACAGCTTGAAAGAACTAGAAAAGAAATTAACACAACAGATAATTGAGAAGATGAAGACACTTGTAGGGTATGATGGATTTGAACAGGCGGGGATCACTGAGTTTTCCGTGTATGACATAGGATCATACCTTGAGAAGTTTAAGGTACCAGAATTTGAAAAGTATAACGGACAGGTTGCCCCAAGCTCCACACCAGGTTGTATGTCAGGAAGATGGGAAAATATGTTTAGTTTGATTCACTCATGGTACAAAAATTCCAAGATAGTCTGACTGGACCGGCTCTGACTTGGTATGCCCAGCTTGATTTGAACCAGATAAATACGTGGGAAAAGCTTGCTAAAGCATTTTATGAATAATATAAATTCAACGTAGAAGTAGCCCTAACTATGATGGACTTGGTTGCTTTACAGAAGAAGAATAATGAATCATTCAAAGAATACGCTCAAAGATGGAGGTCCTTGGCTGCAAGAATCTCTACTCCTACGACCGAGAAGGAGCTCACCTCAGCTTTCATTAACACCTTGAAGAGGCCTTACTTCTCCCATCTCATCAGGCAAGCCTCGTCCAGTTTTACTAAAGTAGTAGCAGCAGAGTGTAGGATTGAAAGTGTCGTCTCTTCCGGTAAGCTGCAAGAGCCAGCAGATAGAAGACCACCAGTGTCATCATCTGGTTCTAAACCAGTCGGCAGCAAGCCTAAAGAATCTACAGTTGGTATGGTAAATTCAAATGCCAGACCAAACACTCAATTTGCTTTTAGGGTGAATCTACCTTCCACTCAGCAATAGTTTAAAGACCAGTTTCAAACTAACAGGACCTATAGACAATTTACTAAGATACCAATCCTTTTAAGTCAAGTCTTCGAGAAGTTGTAAAGGGATAATTTGATACGGTACGAACTTCCTAGCGATCAATACCGACCGAGAATCTTTGACCCCACAGTAAAGTGTGAATACCACTGTGGACAAGTGGGGCATTCGATTGATGCATACTGGAGATTGAGGAATAAGATTCAAGACTTGATAGATGAAGGGACAGTGCAGTTAGATTTTGTGGAAGCCTCGGTTCCTAACGTTAACAATAATCCCTTACTTAACCATGGGCCGATGATTGTCATGATTTTTTATGACTGTGCCGTCAACATCATTGATTCAGATAAGAAGCCTAAGGTTTTTGAGTTTTATACTGGCAATTAGACTCCAAAAGTAAAGAGGTGTACATTCTACGTACCGTTGCCACCAAAAAATTATAAAACTGCTCCATTTAACTATCACCTGGTAAATCAGGAAAAGACAGGTCCTCTGGTAGGGGGCATTACTCATTCGGGAAATATTTATCACCCGAAAGAGGAGCATGGGAGGAAGGTCATACTGGGAGAATCAAATGATAAGACGGTAGTCGAACGCGTTGAAGGGCTATCAGCCTTTACCAAAATGATCAAGTCAAGTAAGTATAAGATCATGGATCAACTCAGTAAGACTCCTACACAAATATTGTTGATGAGCTTATTAATTGCATCTAAACCACATAGGGAGGCTTTGTTTCGTACTTTGAATGAGGTGAAGGTCCCTCGTGAAATTCCAACTGAGAGGATGGGACTGGTTACTAATTCTATCCTTGCAATGTATCAAATTTCTTTTTCAGTTGAAGAATTGGGTAAAGAAGGGAACAAACATATAAAGCCACTCTTTATCATGGTAAGGAGTAACAACATAATCATCACCAAGGTGCTCATTAACAACGGATCATCTCTAAATGTCTGCCCACTCACCACCTTGGATTTGCTAGGCATTAACACGTCTGCAATTAGGCCTTCTTCCACAACAGTTAGGGCCTTTGATGGTTCCAAAAGAGAGATTATAGGGGAGATTGATTTATCTGTGAGTATTAGCCCTCAGCATTTCACTATTCGATTCCAAGTCATGGACATTCTAAGATCTTTCAATCTACTCTTGGGAAGACCTTGGATTTATGTAGTAGGGGCCATACCCTCGAGCTTGCACCAAAAATTGAGGTTTATCTCAAATGGCCAGGTGATTACAATTCTGGGAGATCAAGATTATGAAATCTACAAGAAAACAGTTATACCCTACATAGGAAGTGAGGGACAAGAAGAGTTGGGTTTACAAATGTTTGAAGAAGTGAACATGATCACCAGTCCCGATAGAGAAGATGATAGAAGAATAGGATTCAAGGAAGGCTAGATCGGCACCTACGGCCTTGGCTACAATCCTACCTCGGTAGAAGAATTCCAAAAGAAACAAGCAAGGGGCAAGAGAGGTAACAAATTATACCATGCCTCGATGACCTTTCCATCGCTAGCTAAGACATTCATATGGGAAGAGACTTAAGCCTGGGAATCTAGCAAAGAAGGATCAACAAACTCGCCACACAAGTTCCAACATCATTTGAATAACTGGTTCTCCATCCCGGCGAATAGCAGCAAGTCTTCCCTAGGGTAAAGGGATGACCCATAGTTAGTATTTTCTAAATTTTTATTTTCAATAGTCATCGTTTTAAATGTATCGTCGAACCTTTCATTCAAAATTAGTTAGGCCTTTATCTCATTTAAGACCCACTTCCATTTATTTAATGAAATCTTAGTTCGTTTCTTTCCTATATTGCATTTCAATTCTCTTTTGCTTACATACACTTTCTTTATGCATTCTCATTCAAATCCAATGAACCAAGCGAAAACCAATAATACCTCGTGCAGGTAGAAAATGAGAATATCGATATCGCTTTTGGCCCTACTGGGTTAGTCGTCAGGAGCAATGTTGATGACTACAGTAATATACAAAAGGAATGGCAAAAACATGAATTGGGTAGAATCACTATTGATGAACTGATTGAGACAATTAATGTTGGGAATGAAGAAAACCTAAGAATCTAAAAATTGGGCAAGTTTAAAAGAGAAACAAAAAACAGAAATGATTACATTATTAGTCGAATATTAAGACGTGTTCGCTTGGTCGTATGAAGATATGTCTGGGTTGGACCCATTGATTGTAGTCCACTGTTTACCCACACAAGAAGACGCCAAACCAAAAAAGCAAAAATTAAGGAGATTTCGACCTTACGTCTTGTTGAAAATTAAAGAAGAAGTGAAGAAACTACTGGAGGTTGGATTCATTAAAGTGTCAGATTACCCGGAATGGGTAGCTAATATTGTTCTAGTAATGAAGAAGAATGGGAAAGTCAGAGTATGTGTAGCCTTTTGAGATCTCAACTAGGCAACGCCTAAAGATAATTTTCCATTACCTTACATTGATGTCTTAGTGGATAATACGGCCGAAAATCATCTATTTTTTTTTTATGGATGGTTTTTCGGGATATAATCAGATTCGGATGTCCAAAGAAGATAAGACAAAAACGACTTTCATTACGACTTAGGGAACATTTTGCTACAAGGTGATGCCGTTTGGGCTTAAGAATGAAGGCGCAACATATTAGAAGGCCATGATTGTAATTTTTCATGATATAATGCATAAAGAAATAGAAGTGTATGTTGATGATATGATTGCAAAATCCAAAGAGGAGGAAGATCACTTAGAAAGCTTAAGGAAGCTGTTTGATAGACTGAGGAAGTACCACTTGAAGTTGAATTCAAAGAAATGTACCTTTGGTGTGACGTCAGGAAAATTGTTGGGATTCATAGTTAGCCAAAGAGGTATCGAAGTCGATCCTGATAAAGCCAAAGCCATAATTAGCATGCCTCCTCCACAAACATTCAAGGAAGTATGAGGATTACTGGGGCATTTAAATTATATAGCCCGATTCATATAACAGTTAATAGACAAATGCCACCCTCTTTTTAAGCTATTAAAGAAGAATGCAAAGATCAATTGGAATGAGGAATGCGAAAAGCGTTTCACTAAAATCAAAGAATACCTCATGAAACCTCCAGTGTTAGTAGCTCCTAAACCTGGAAAGTAGTTGTTCTTGTATCTGACTATAATGCCCGAATCCATAGGGTCCATGCTTGGCCAGAAGGATGAAGAAGGGAAAGAGCAAGTTATTTACTATCTAAGCAAGAAGTTCATAGAAGGGCAGCAGAAATACTTAGAAGCCGAAAGAACTTGTTATACATTGGTTTGAGTCATGCATCGGCTCAGACAATATATACTTTATTATCAAATTGAGTTGATAACACAACACGATCCTTTGCAATACTTAGCTAAAAAACCGGCTCTCATTGGTAAAGTTTCAAAGTGGTAGATGTTGCTAACAAAATTTGACATTAAGTATGTGAGCCAAAGTTCAGTCAAGGGGCAAGCTTTGGTAGATCAATTGGCGAAGAATCCTTCTGAGGATACCCCTCAAGAAGTATGGGTTAAGTTTTCCGATGAAAGTATCTTGGTAATAGGAAATGTTTCTGATTATGAAGTAGTCGAAAAATCTTCAGGGTGGAAAATGTTCTTTAACGGAGCAACTAATGTGTCCGGATGTGAAGTTGGGGCAATTCTCGTATCACCTGAGGGTACATAATTTCCAATTATTGTGAGATTGGCTTTCCTATGTACCAATAATATTGCAGAATACGAGGCATGTATTTTAGGACTCAAAATCACATTGTTTAAGGAGATACAGGAATTACAAGTATATGGAGATTCTTCATTAATCATAGGCTAAGCTCGGGGTGAGTATAAGACGAAAGACCCTAAATTAGTACCTTACCGCCAACACCTGGCCGAGTTGATAACCAAGTTCAAAAAAATTACATTTGTGTACGTACTAAGGGTTCAAAACCAATTCGCTAATGCTCTTGTTACTTTGGCATCAATGATCCAGATATCGAAAGGAGTAGAGATTCAACCACTTAAAATTGAAATTGAAGAAAAGCCTGCTTTTTATTTGGCAATGGAAAGTTCATGTGACGAAAAGCCTTGGTATTATAATATCAAAATGTTTCTACAACATGGTACGTAACCCGAAGGAGTGGAGAAGAAGGACAAAAAATTAATTAGAAGATTGGCGGCTTAGTTCTTGATGAGCGATTTTACGCTGTACCAACGATCATTTGACGGTATGGTTTTATGTTGTGTAGATGGGAAAGAGATAGAGATGCTAATGAAAGAAATGCATGAGGGAGTATGTGGCCCCCACATGAATGGCCACATGCTTGCCAAGAAAATCATGAGGATGGGATATTACTGGTTAATTGTAGAAGCGGATTGTATCGGATATGTTAGACGCTGTCATTTGTGCCAGATCTATGCAAACAAGATAAATGCTCCACATCAAGAATTGCATACACTATCAGCACCATGGCCTTTTTCGATGTGGGGAATAGATATCATTAGCCCGATCACTCCAAAGGCATCTAACGAGCACCGATTTATATTGGTAGCTATTGATTATTTCACTAAGTGGGTTAAAGCCTTATCCTATTCTAGTGTAATGAAGGGAGTAGTGGTCGAGTTTATCAGGAGAGACATACTGGCTCGTATGGTACGCTAGAGACAATTATTATTGACAATGGTATGAATCTGAATAACAAATTGGTGTCCGAATTATGCCGACACTTCAGGATCATTTATAGAAATTCTACTCCTTATCGACCCTAAATGAATGGAGCCATGGAAGCGGCCAACAAGAACATTAAAAGAATTATTGAGAAGATGGTCATTTCATATCGAGATTGGTATGAGATGTTAGCATTTGCACTCATGGCCTATCGAACTTCTATCAGAACATCAACAGGGGCAACCCCTTACTCGTTGGTATACGGAATGGAGGCTATACTACCAGTATAGGTCGAGATCCTATCTCTTAGAATATTGTTGGAAACTCAGTTAGATGAGGCTAATTGGGTAAAGAAGCGTGTTAAGCAATTGAACCTAATTGATGAAAAGAGGCTAGTAGCTTTGTGCTACAATATTTGCTATCAGCAACGAATGACTAGGGCTTTCAACAAAAAAGTACGACCCCGAAGTTTTGAGCAAGGAAATATGGTGCTGAGGAAGACGTTGCCTAACACAACTGATTCGAGAGAGAAGTTTGCTCCAAACTACAAAGGGCCTTACATTGTGAAGAAAGTATTGCCTGGGAGAGCTGTTATCTTGTCTCAAATGGATGATCCGGACTTAAAGGACCCAGTAAACGCTGACACATTGAAGATATACTATACTTGAACATCAATGAAATTTTTGGAAACAATCTTACTATTACTGTGGTTTCATTTTCGTTTTCTACATGCAAAGTTGGTGTTTCTGGTAGTCGTTAGCATTAGATAATATCCTTAGCCCTTTTCTTGTTCCACTAAAAGACCCTACTTCTCGCTTTATCCTCTACTCAAATAAACCTTACACATAAGAAGCACAAGAAAAAATAAACACTTAACTTGAAGCAATGACTATTGATAAAAATTCTTTTAATACTTTATTGTGGTTAAACCCCCAAGAAAGGGAGACTTGTTTCCTATTTTTCAAGACAAGGCCATGTTCAGAAAGAGTAACATGTGGCACATAAGTAGAAACTCACTTGAGAACGGATGTTTACACAGAAAGTCAATGTTTAGACCAGAGATTCAATACAGGACATCTTCGTTTGAGAAATGAATATGTTTTACATTCGTTTCAGGCTTAAGTTGCTATCAACAAAAAAAAAAAAAAAGGTGTTAGAAAGAGACAGAAGAAGAAGAAAGAAGAAGAGCAAGAACAAGAAAAGGCAATAGTAAGGGTCAGGATCGTTGGTTCTAATCAAACTGCTCAATAAGACATTGGACTACTTGGGAGCTATCACTCAAACTAGGTAAGTGGTTCTAAGCTTGATAAAACATTGCATTGGCAATTGGTTTCCCCTTAAGGATGATAGCTTATTTTCCAAAAACAATTTCTTAGCAAGTCAACTAGCTCGTAAAGCATGGTCCCAATCCAGAGTTCCTTAGACTCTTAGTCGTCTAACTTACAGAATGTTACCCGACTCAAAATTCCTTCAAGGGATTTAGCAAGCTCAGGAAGCGCTATCCCAATTACAAGTTTTTTTTTGTTTTTAGGTCTTAACCAGCTCAAAGAGCGCTTTGACCGCCTTAGTTAGTTAACTCATTAGGGCACGACCAAGTTTCTTCGTTCTTTAGGTCTTAGCCAGCTCAAAGGAGCGTTTTGATTGCCTTGGTTAGTCAGCTCACTAAGAGCACGATCAAGTTTCCTCATTTTTTAGGTCTTAGCTAGCTCAAAGGATGCTTTGACCGCCTTAGTTAATCAGCTCATTAGGGCACAACCAAGTTTTCCTTGTCTTTAGGTCTTAGCCAGCTCAAAGGGCGCTTTGATTGCCTTGGTTAGTCAGCTCATTAAGGCACGACCAACATTTTTCGTTCTTTAGGTCTTAGCTAACTCAAGGAGTGCTTTGACCGCTTTGGTTAATCAGTTCATTAAGGCACGACCAAGTTCTCATTATTCTTTTTAAGGATTCTTATCAACCTACAAGGGCACTACCCCTCGCTATTCTTCATTTCAAACTAATCGTCATCAAATGTCTTAACGCTCCTTAGGATAGAGTTGTCCCGAGGCAAAAACGGTGTCTCTTTTGTCTTTGTGGTAAAGTTTTGCTCAAACTTCATCATAAAGAGGGGCAGCTGTAGATACCTAATTTTTACCCCTCCATAATCTTAATTTTTATTTTTACAAAAAGGGTCATAATTCAAAAATAAAAATAACAAAAAAAATTAATAAGAGATAAAAATAATAAAAAATTAACAAATGATGAAAATACCAAAAAATGATGAGAAAAAGAAAAGTTAAAATGATTTTTAGTTTTTTTTTTTTAGGAAGTAAATTATTTTAAAGTCAATAGTTTTAGTTTTAGTTTAGTATAAATAATTATTTTAGGGAATTGGGTAGTTTAAATATAATTTAATTGTACTAAATATTAAGACACAAGCCAACGACTTAACGGATAAATATTGGAGTATTTGGATTAGATTTAATTTGAGGTCTTAGGTTCGAGTCTCGCTAGGCACCTATGTTTTTTATTTTTCTATATTTTACAAGAGCGAGAGAAAAAACACAATTCATATCTAATTAAAAACATGTGAATCTAATTTGATTTTATTAAATTAGATTTGAATTAATTTAGATCTAGTTTAATTATTATCGAATCAGATATAATAGATGTAATTAGATATGATTTGATTTGGACTTTAAGAACACATATACACGTGCATAAAAAAAAAAAAAGGAAGAGACACAGCAGGTGAAATTCCACCTTCACGCAGTAGTAGTTCCAAGCCTTGCTCCACAGTGATGCCACGCCTATAACTCCATCCACACCTATCGACTAGAAAAAGCCAACCCTCTACTGACCACCCATCCGTCCATAGCAATAAAACCAAACATAATTAGTCAACAATCCGCTTCTGGATGACAACAAAACAGAAGCTCCATCCTCGCTGCCAGGCTAACATACTCATCGACTTACTCCTCCATACAACAACTACAAACGCAATAGCGACCAAGCACTCACAGATCTCCCCTATGAGCATTCATATTATTCATCATACATGCCTAGAACAGGAGATTTTTCGGCCATTCCCTTACTCATCGACTTACTCCTCAACCAAACATAACTAGTCAACAATCCGCTTCTGGATGACAATAAAACAGAAGCTCCATCCTCGCTGCCAGGCTAACATACTCATCGACTTACTCCTCCATACAACAACTACGAATGCAACAGCAACCAAGCACTCACGGATCTCCCCCATGAGCATTCATATTATTCATCATACATGCCTAGAACAGGAGATTTTTCAGCCATTCCCTTCGGTCAAACACCATCAGCTATACACATCTACTATTGAACCAGAATCCCCATACGCTGAACATACAAATACTTTTCAGAAAATCTAACCCTACTTGGACAGTCCCTTACACGAATTCAGTCTTTAGCATGCCCACACAAATCAGATCCAGGCAACCCCATGCCAAACTCAAGGTTACACCACTGCACTTGCTGATTGAACACAAGCACCACACAACAGCAGCAACAACATCCCTTGTATGACGCAGCCTAAAGTCTACGTAGTAGCGTTCTTTTCGATCGGCTGTTGCACTACGTTACACCATGCTGTCCACATACACTAGAAACAACGTTGCACCACACTGTCTACATTCATGCATCGCTGTACAGTTCACCCCCCGATCGGCTAAGTATTCACAAGCCCACGGCCTGCTGAATGCATAGAGTAAGTTTCTCACCGCTATTCCCTTCTCCAATCATTAGCACCAACCTGTCCGAGCATGCTCTGAACAGAACGGCGACTGCACCTCCCTCACCGCTGACCCCCTGATGCACAGCTCACAATCTGTACACCCTCTTGAATCGTGCACTTCCGATCACCCTTGCAAATCACGCCCTCTCCAACACCCTGCACGACTCAATTATACAACCATAGCCGCTACTGTCTGTGACCAAGCATGCACACAACATCATCACTAAAGTACACACTATTATCCCACACGCTACACACACGCCAGCACGATTCCTGATCTGTCACGACACTATTGTCCACCAAGCACTGTCCAACTTTGCTACGCCGTAGCTTTGATTATCCTGCACGTCCACTGCAGACCACACATCAACACGACCACATTGTAGACACTGTACTGCTGAATAATTGAAGATCATGTTCAGTTCTCTTCCAATCTTGAATTTTTTATTTATTCATTTGTTGTTTTAGTTATATATTTCATTATTATTATCATATCATATTATAGTATTATTATTATTATCCTTGGTTATACAATGTAATATATAAGATATGTATATATATTAGGTGATTTTTTTTCCTTAATATTAGTTTTCTACATGTATATCGAGTACATTATATAATATGTTTTTATTTTGATAGATAGTTGTATATATTAGTTTAAAGATTATTAGGATTGGTCTTTTTTTTAAGATTTGGTTTTATTTAAGGATTTATTACATAAAAAGTTATTTTTTCTTTAAATAGAAAATTAATAAAAGACCCTTTATAAAAATAGGATTGTTAGAGCATTTTTTTTTTTTTATAAAACAAAAACACTCAAAGAATTAAGACCCTTTTAGATTTTATTTGAAAAAATTAAATTGGTAACAACATAAATTCGGTCAATTTTCAAAAATTAAAATAAATCAATACATTAAAAATTTTATTGGAAAGAACTACGATCGTTTGATTCCGGCTAGCGGGTATGTAGACAACTTTGGGGCGACAATAAAATATGTAGAAACTTAGGTCCTTTTTTTTTCTCTCTCTCTCTTTTGATTTTATTTATTTATTTATTTTTTAAATATTATAATTAGAAGAATAATCCTAATTTCGGTAAATAGATAATGGTACCCGTTAGGATTTAATAGGTTAGCCCCTGAACTCGGAACACTCTAGTTTTTCATTCAAATTGAAATCAAAGATCGGTAACCAAATCGTAATTAATCCACCCAATTGGTTACGGTTTCTTTTCTTTTCCCGACCTCGATCGGGTGGCGACTCCAAAAATTATTTTTCAATAAAAAAACGGGAATTGATTTCTCAATTTCTTTAGTCAAGGATTAATATTAAATGGGTTAGGATTTAGTATTAATCAGAAAATGAGAAATCAATTTTTAAATAAAAGAAAACCGAAAAATCAAACTCGATACTACTTAATATTGAAATGGCTCTTCTCCTGGCATCTTGAAAGTTACTATTGTGATATGACAATCTATGGTAACATTATGCTTTGATAGGTAATCCATTCTTAGGATGATGTCAAAATATGATATATCTAATACCATGAAATCTACCATCAAAATTCTATCTTCTACCACCACTTCAACATTTTGATATATTTTATCCATTATTGTCCTGCTCCCCAAAGGAGTATTTACAAACAAGGGGACAATCAAAGGCACAACACATGAACCACAAGTAGAAACAGATGACTCAGTAATATAAGAATGTAAAGCACCAGTATCAAATAAGACATGAGCACAATGGTTAAGGACAGTGATTGGACTTACCATAGTAATTGTCTTTAAGACATCCTGGTAATATAAAGCAAAGACCCTGGTCAGAGCTTTCTAGTAAGGTCCTAGCTACTAAGGTCGAGGTGTATGAGTAGGGGCTTAAGGTCTAGCCGACTAGTTTCTCTATAGTATTGAGTTCTCTCTCTCCTTACAATTTGCAGCTTAAAGACCCCTTTACCGACACTTAAAACAGAAGCCCTAAGGTAAGAGGGTGGCTTCTTTACAGTCTTTACTGACATGACTAGTCTTACCACACAAAAAGCATGCACTTGGAGTCCATTTACAAGTAGAGATCATGTAGGCCAAAATAATGGGTACATCTTATTGGTATTAGCATAGGCAATCTGACCAGTACAGGTACTGGCTACATAGTTAGTCAAGGTAGTGCATACATTGGCCCACTACCTCCTTCTCTGATTATAATACCTTAGGTTGGTCCTTTGGATTTGTTAGGTACCCCATGACTTGGCATTGGTCTCTTCCCTAAAACTATCTTCCTTATCTATGCTAGTAGCTCTTCCTTTTTTTTCGTCTTCCTATTAAGCCATATTTCGGTTTTCCTTAATTTATTTTATACTAAGTCTAACCTACTTAATATAAAATACTCAACATCAAATTAAGGGAAAAAAATTTTCTTTAAAAAATATTAAAAAAAAATTTTGAAAAGTAACTCAGAGTTGCTAATAAGTAAAATTGGTAAAAAGTCAAATTAGCTACTAATCCGTGGATTTTCTAAAATAATTAATTTTTTATAAAATTTAACTAGATAAATAAGCTTAGAGGTTAGCCTATTAAGACAAAAGTTACCATATAAAAATTAAACAAAAAAAAAACTAACTAATGGGCCTTTATTTTTAAAATTTTTCTCAAAAAATAAGAAAACATGCAAAGAATGTGAAACTACATAAAAATGAATATTTTATAATTTTTTTTATTACGCATTTTCCCTAAAAAATGAAAATAAAAAATATATTTTACAAATTTTATGGTTACTTGAAAAATGCCTACATACCAACTAATTAAGATTAAATTGATCGTAGTTCTCGTTCTGTTTTTAGAAAACTATAATGGGTTGACAAATGTTATTTTTTGAAAACAAGTCAGATTTATATTCATTAGCCATTTTTCTTTTATTGGGAAAGATCCCTAAAAAAGACCTAATTTTTACTGTTCAAATTTTTAAATAATACTAAAAAAACCCCAAGTTGAGATCTTTTATTTGATGAAAAACTAACTAAGTAACAAAATAATTTTTCATGGGAAATAAATTCCTAAAATGCCAAATTTATTCTTAATATGCAATTTTCTCCCAACAAGATGCAATTTGACTCAAATTTTGAAAAGATGCAATTCAGATGCACATCTTATTCTAAAGATATGAATCTTGAAAAAATATTCAATTATACCTAAAAATGCAATTTTTCTAAAATAATGCAATTTTCATAAAAATATGCAATTTTTCTATAACCATGCAATTTTTGTAAAAATTTGTAATTTTTCTAACAATATAGAAAAGATGCAAATTTTATGTAAAAATATGCAAAAGATGCCAATTTTTGAGAAGGAAATAAAACATGCAAAATTTTTTAGGGAAAGCATGCAATTCAATATGATATGCAAATTACATGAAAAATTATTAATATGTGAAATAATATAAAGACCTCCAAAAGAAACTCAAAGTAGTACTTAATATGCACATGCTATAAAAAATAAAATAAACTATTAATAATAAAAAAAAAACTACCTACACAAAAACAATCAAAGTTAGTATGCATTTTAATGAATAAAATAGAAAGAAAGAAAAAAATAATTAAATAAAAAAAAACCATCTAAACTACAACTAACGCGGGTTGAACCAAGGGATTACTACACACGCAAGTCGAGTTCCTAAACAAGTTGCAAATAGAATCTAAGCACTCTAAACAAGTTGGGTTAGGTCGTGTATAAGAAGAAGATAGTGATGGACATGGCTCCACAAGGGTAACTTTGGGCACTCTTTTAAGCAAGAACTTGCACTTTTGTGGCTTTTTTTATTGGTGACATGGGGTCTAGGCACAACACCTTAGCTAATAGTAGTCGTTTTGAGTGTTTGAAGAATGGGCAGTAACTATGATAATGTGAGAGAAAGGGTCTAACGTTGTTAGTGCATTCGACATTTGGGCTGTAATGAGCTATTGTAGGTGTTAGTCAAGCATCGTAGGGTCATATGTCACTACAATGATGGTTAATGTATGTGGTCGATGAGTTGGGGGTCACTGTTGGGTAAAGATGGTACGACTATTAAAGTTAGGAGTGGGTCGTTGGGTAACTGCCACATCAATTGTGTTGGTAATGATAAAGGTGTTTGGGGTTGTGAGTTAGTGGTCGAGAGTAATGGAGTAGGTTAGCTATGGCATTAGGATAGTGTTGGGCGAGAGGATAGTAGTTTGATAATGGAGCATGGAGTGGTTGTTTGCTGTTGATGTTGTCAATTGTAGATGGTATTTAAGGTTATGTAGGATAATAAAGGGTATGGCCATGTAGGTTTGTGCTTTGTTATTAGGTTTGCTGCAGTGAGAATGGAGTAGTTTGGTTGACAGTAAAGGATGGAGTGGTGGAATTGTGGAACAATAGTATGTTTGCTAGATGTAGGTTGCTACATGAAGGCTTGTCATGTAAGGGCTATTGGTGTATAGTAGATGGCATGGTCATATTATACAATTTGAAGATGAATAAGAATGATGGCCTAGATTTGTTCCTAGGTGAAGGTCTTAAACAATTTATAATTTACGAAATCAAATCTTGCCATTATTCTTCTAGATTAAAACATCTCAAGAATTAGGTACACTTTCAATATTCAATTTATCAAATCATCCTTCTTTTCAACATTTGGCTAAATCTCTACATGATTTAGATATTCCTTTAATGATTTTTAAGATTTCTTCCAAATCTCATAGAAAACAAAAAGATTTGAATAAATTTGATTAAGATCCAACTTATTGTGTTTTCTCTTTATTGAAGTTAGATTCAACTTGATGAAGCAGAAAATCAAGTGCATCACACATGATCTAACTTGGAACATGAAAATTTCCAATCCTTTGGATGCATAGGCTTGAACTTACGACCTTCGGTTTCTAGTACACATTCCTTACTAGCTTAACTAAGCTTATTTTTCTTGTTACATAATGCAACCTAATTGTATTTAACCCTTTTTATTGGGCCCAATTTAATCCTTTATTTTCTAACCTAAACCCAATTTAACATAAAATTACCCTAGCCTACTCATGTAACCTAAAATATATGTTATAGAGATTTTTTACACCACTTTTTTTTAATTTAATGAATCTAGAGCCTTATTTTAATTAGTCTAGTTAAAATATCTTTTAAAATGGACAAAAATACATTTTATGAACTCAAATATTTTACTAGAATATTTATTGAAAAATATTTTTCTAATGAAGTTTAAAATTTTTCAAAGACTCCAAACTTATTAAATTGCATATATATTTTACACCATTGCCTAATCCAACCATAAATGACTTACTGACTTAACTAGGAAACTTTTGATACTTTACATTTTCATTTTTCTTTTTTTTTTTTGGGTATTTTTTCAATTTTTTAATAATTTTTTTTTTTTCTATCTTTTCTATATACCTAGCCCAAAAAAAATCAAAAATAAAAGAACTTAAAATAAGATGTCTATAGCTGCTCCTCTTCGTTATAAAGTTTGATTAAAACTTCATTACAAAGGTAAAAAGGACATGCCCATTTTTGCCGAGTCCTGGCTTAAATTGGTAAGGTAAAAGCTTCTGACTTATAGGGTTAACTAAAAAGAGTCTTAACTTAAAAGATCAACTAAATAGTGTCTTGTCTTAAAAGGGAGAGGTAAAAGGGATTCTAACTTAAATCGTTAGATAAATAAGATCTCAACTTGAAAAGTCAGGGTAAAAGATTTTTGGTTAAAAGTGACAGATAGATAAGGTCTTAACTTGATATGTTGGAGTAAAAGGATCTTACTTAAAATTTTAGATAAAAAGTTCCTAACTTGGAAGGTTAAGGTAAATGGACTTTGACTTGGAAGGTTAGATATGAAGGGTCCCAACTTGAAAAGTTGAGAGTATCTTTAAGAGGATTGCTAGAAAAGACAAATTGTTCAAAGATAAGATAGGATAACACTCTAAATAAGCGTACAATCTTGATAAGGGAAAAATAGGATAGTACTCTTATGAGCATGCGATCTAACGAAGGACAAGATAATGTTCTAATGAGCATGCAATCTAACGAAGGATAGGATAACGCTCTAATGAGCATGCAATCCAACAAAAGACAAGATAGTGCTCTAATGAGCATAGCAATCTAATAAAGGATAGGATAGCACTCTAATGAGCTAGTGATCCAACAAAATATAAGATAATGCTCCAATGTGTAGGCGATTTGACAAAGGACAAGATAGCACTCTAATAAGCTGGCGATCCGACAAAGGATAGGATAGTGCTCCAATGAACAAGCAATCCGATAAAGGACAAGATAGCATTCCAATGAATAGGCAATCTAACAAAGAATAGGATAACGCTCTAATGAGCAAGCGATTTAACAAAGAATTGGATGGCACTCCAACAAGCAACAATCTTAGATTACTTTAAGGAATAGATAATGCCCTAAAGGGCAAGCGACCTAGAAATTTCAAGGACTTTCATGAATTTTGAGAAATTGATCTACACTTGAACTTGATCGATGCTGATAACTCTTTGAAAATTTTCTCTCTTTTAACAAATTCCAAAAAATCTTCGTCTCTTTTTTGGAAAGGATTTTTGCAAACATTTTAAAGAAAATGCCTCTTTTTGGTGAATAATTGTGTTGCTAACAAGTAAGGAAATCTTAAAGGCTCTAAAAATCACAAATAAGGAGTCAGCTTACCCTCTACCCATTGATCACTCATTCTTATCTTAGTTATGATTCTTGGAGCACCTTTTATGATTTTTACAATCTCTCGAAACACTGATTTCAAAATTAAGGCCAAATGTCAATTCATGGTCTCAAGAAAACACTCAAATCTTCTTTGATTTTCCATCGAAGAAATAGGTATCATTACTTGAAATGTTTAGTCTAAGAGGATTTCCTTTTATCTCATAAGCCAATTTTCACTCTTGGCATCAATTCCAAAAATTATAGTCCATCTTATAAATGGTATAGTCTAGTCATTCAGTTAGGTCTTTTCTAATCTTACAATTTAAGGCTTTTGGTCAACAGTTTAAGCAAATGGACATCAATGTAGTGGTTAATTTTGAAAGAAAATCTTTATTTATTCGACCTTAAGTTTACAAGTCAAGAACCTTAGGGAAAAAACTAAACATGGGCATGCCCCATTTTCATGAGCAATTATTGTTTGAGATAAGTCCATTCCTTTGGTCGGAAGAGCTTCTTGTAATGGAAAAGTGGGTAAGACCATAGAATTAGGGCTTTTCTTAAAGCTCAAGAATTTGATTTGTTTGGCCTTTGAATACCTTTGCAAACTCACGGGTTGAAATTCCATCACAAGTTTAAAGCTTGGGCTTATTAGCAATTTGGGCTCATCTTTAGAGATGATGACCTAGCTCATTTTTATTATTATTTTTTTCTTTCTCTTTTTTCCTTCTTTTATTTTCTTTTTCCTCATTTTTTATTTTTTATTTTTTTCCAAGTTGACCACTCTCCATATTTCTAAGTTTTCTTTTAAAGAGATTCAAGGCCCTGAATCCATGGCTTCAAAGTGTATGAACTTAAACGAAGTGTATATGGCTTTGGAGTATTTAGGAAATCCATGGGCTTGAGGTGTTTGAATAAGTGTTTGAGCTTGAGTGAAGTGTGTATGTTTCAAAGCACTTCTTCTCCCCAAAGGAATCCAAATTATTTGTGACCATTATTGCTTAGGAATTGGTGCAACTGAAGCAAGCACAAGCTAGTTTATTCCTTTCTTCGAAATAATGACCCTAACCTTCTTATTATTTTGACAAGGTTGATTTAGAAAGAACTTCCTAAAAGGCCCAAATAGGTTTGTAAGGGGTAACTATGTTTAGGGTAATGAAATGAACGCCTAACATCATCTTAATATGTGTACCAAGTTTAAGATAGACCTCCTTTCAGGAATAAGCATAAGTACTAACATTGTGTCACTTGCCTCACATGTGTGTTTAGGGTTAATGTTTAGGATTTGTTTTGCCTTTCTTCATTCTAAACCTTTGCAACAATGTGTTACCATTCCGTTAGGTAGAAAATTTTAAGTTCTGAGTTCAATATTCACCTTATTTATTTTCACTTGGCCTAAATCTACATAAACTGTTTCATTAGTAAAGGGCCAAATATATGCCCTAATTGAGTTGAGCTAAGCACTTTATTCAAATAACTCGTGTCGGTTATAAGCTCTAAAGTGAAATGTTATAAATGCAAGAATTAAAACTCTTTTCCACTTCTTGTTACCATTTCTCTAACTTCTTCTAACTTAGCCTATTTAATTGAATTGATCTCTTGTAGATATACCCAACTACTTCAAGTGGTGAGCCATTTTGTCAAATGGTAGTAGTAGACTCATGACTTTTGATGTTTGAAGTTGTCTGTTCAATGCCCTTTGGGAAGGAATACCACTGCCAGTAGACCCATTAGTATCTAAAAAGCCTAGTTGGATAATCTTTACATCAATCAAATCTTGCATCTTATGCTTTAGTTTCCAACAATTCTCTATGGTATTGCCAAGTTGGCCCATATGATATTTACACTTTTTGTTAGGGTCAGCATCCCTAGGCTTGTAATTCTTTACAGGGTGTTCACAAACTAATAACCCTGCTTCTCTCAATTGCTTGAGCACTTGGGCCATGGGAATCTTAAACTGTACAAATTGCCTCCTCCTTCTATGAATGGGCTTTTCTTGATTCTAAGCCTTCCCAATTGGCATATTCGTTCCTGACTTCTCCTTCACTAAATCATCTTCATGCTTAGGGTACATCATTTTACTCGTAATAGGAGATAAGTGTTCAAGTTGCTTAAGTACAAAACTTATTGCCATTTCTATGCCCATAAGCCTTTCTTCTATCATTGCTAACTTTTCCTTCAAGGCTAGAACCCTTTTTTTAAACCCTGGTAGTGACATGCCTCTTGGGTTTTACCATGCAAATCTATCTTTGGCAACTTTTCCAAACCATTTATTATGTTAATAGTGGGCTCTATGTGAAATTTGGGCCTTAGATCCTTGACAAAGTCTAGTTGGATCAATGTTTTGCCAATCAAATCTTAGACTCTATTCTTCAACTCCCAGCAATGGTTAGTAGCATGCCCCTATTAGCCTATGTGATACTCGCATTGTGCATTAGGGTCATATTTTCAAGGCCTATACCTTGGCATTGGAATCTAAGGATGCAACAAACATCCGTCTCTCAAGTGGTGATAGACTTAAGACATAAGAATCGGGATTCAAGTGAACCTCCTTCTAAGTATTTTCAAGCTTTGCTCATTTTGCTTACGCTTTGGGCCAATGTTTAGGGCACTATGCCTACATATCGTCGGATGGGGCATTGTAGTGTCCACAATGGCTTTTAAATCTAACAAGGCTGATCTCTTCCTTATCAATCTTCCTTCTCTAATGGCATCTTCAATACGATTACCAACTACGACTATGTCTGCAAATGTGGAGATAGTATGGCCTAAGAAGTGGTTATAATATGGTTCACCTAATGTGTGAATGAACACATTGATCACTTCATTGTTTGGCAAATGTATTGTGACTTGAGTGACTATAGATCTTCATCTTTGAGCATACTCCTTAAAGGATTCAGTTGGTTTCATTTTCATGTTACTCATATCCCTCAAAGAAGGCACTACTTCTTCATTAAACTTATACTCATGATAAAAGGCTTGAGCTAACTTATCCCAAGTATAAAGCTCAGCTAAGTCTAGTTAGATAAACCATGCTAATGTTGGCCCAGTCAAGCTATCCTAGAAAATTTGAATCATCAATTGCTCATGTTTGGCAAATTGGGCCATCTTGTAGACATAAAGCTTGAGGTGGAGTTTGGGGTAACCTGTTCCATCATACTTTTCAAAATTTAACACCTTAAACTTCTCGAGTGACTCATGGTCTTCAAAAGTACAAAAATTACTGAAGCCTATATCACTCTGCTCATTATTACCCTTGAGAGTTCTCATTTTTTCTTCAATTTTCTAAAAGATTTCTTCCTCTATCTTCATCAATTTATGCTCTAATTTCTTCCCCAAGCCTTTGTTGCTATTTTTAGGCTCATGAACTAACAATTCTTTAGACTTGTCTCGTAATGCACTAGAAGGGGGCCTGGTAGTTTTGCTTAAGATTTTCATATCATGTGTGCACCCATGATATAAAGACTACCTTGTAAGTCAGAGGTTGCAAAGCTCTAACTAGTAAGTTTCTAAGGGTGCTTATTCAATTTACATACATCTGCTTAGAGAGTTGAAATCATGTAGAAGGCAGAATCACAAAAATGATTCAACAATCCACAGCTACCAGAACCGTGAAGAGTCAAAATAACCTACTAAATAATAAGAAAGGGTATCTACATCTCAACAATCATAATTCTACTAAATATCTTAAAAGTTTAATTCGACTATACTACTTACTTTCTTAAACTTATATTTTACTTTCTCAGCCCAATAGAGTACTCTATACTCAAATCTTAGCCCAGCCCCAACTTTGTAAGACCTGCAAAAGAAACTATTGGGAGGTAAGCTACATATAGCTTAGTGAGTAACCTTCCTACCTTACCATCAAACAATAACAAATAAGTTATTTATCAAACATATAAATGCATATACAAGCATATGCGATGCAAACAATATATACAGTCGATCGGTAATTGTATATGGTACGGTTTTAACACTCACCGTTGCTCAGGTTGGGAAGTATTTAGGTACGTTAAGACCTAGCTATCCATGTCTAACATAAAATCTCTTAACAATATAACCACTCTCAGCAGTAGACATAGCTTGGCTTCAAGTAGAATGTGGCACTCCCTGGAGCTAAGTAGTTCCTAAAGGTCGAGGTAAAAACATGTCGTACGAAATATGTCATACGATAAACAATCACAATACGTAATATCAATATAGATCCATCCAAGCATGATCTCTCACTTTATTGTGTGGTGTTGACGCCCTTAACATCATGTTATAAGATGTAATGCATGTCTTGTTTAATTAGAGGTCGAACACTTATTAGTTCAAATTCATGGGTGACTAATCAATTGTATTCATATACTCCAAGATCCTAAGTTCACAAGCAACAACCATATAAGTTCACATTAACTTAAGATATTTTGCAAGCAAGATCAAACGTGACAAACACATAACATATCCCGTATGTCCCAATCATGTAACAAATTTAGTTATCTGATATAATTAAATAATTCTCTAACTATAAGCACAGAACAAGCAAAGCAGGGGATAGTATATTCACACGACCTTAAAGTTAAGTATTCTCAGTTGTCCTTGGTAGTCTCGAACTTGGTATCCCAAATCACCCAAGTAAGGTAACTTAAGTAAATAAGACCCATCTTAAATGTAATCTATTCACTAGCCATGCTATAATTTCCTTATTTCCGCTTATTTCGTATCTTGGTCATAACTTTCTCATTTTAAGTTAGAATTTCGTGTTCTTATAGTCGATTTTCATCATTTTCAAGTTTTCTTTCATTTGGTAAGGTTATTTTTAGGCTTTTAGATTAGCAAGGTTTCAGTTTTAGCCTTACAAGTTCGTGGGCCCAAAGGGTAAGTTTGGTCACTTTAGGGTTTGGGCCTAATTTTAGGCTCTAAGCTTAGCTTTTGATCTTGGACCTTACACTTAATATTTTAGGCTTCCTTTTAAGTATTTTAAGTGCATTTTTTTTTATCAACACTTTAAATTTTCATCTTAGGCCTTGGTGTTGTTCTTATGGGCCTAAATGGGCTCTTTTCTTAAGTTTAAGGCTTCAACTCATTTAGAACCTATAGTAGATGTCTTAGATGGGCCTTAGGGGTCTAGTGGGCCTTTTAAATATCTTCCTTTAAGTCTTTTTAAGTTAGGTTCAAATTTGGTTGTCTATTATTTAGGCTTGTATTTTGGTTTTCTTATGGCTCTTTGAGCTCATTTTGCAACTTAAAGCCTTCGACCTAATCTTACTTGCCTTTTTGGACTTAAGCTCATCATTGGCCCTAAGTTTAGTCAACTTTTCATAAAGTTATAGATCTATTCATGAGTGATTAAGTGAGCTCAAGGCTCAGTTTGTGGGCCTTTTTGTTAAATTAAGGCCTAGTTTATATCTTAGGGCTCATATCTTGACTTTATTTTAATCCAATAGGCCTAATAGTTTACTAAAATGATTAAATGGGCCATTTTATCGTGAGTTCCAGATCTGATACTAATGGTTCATTGGGTCTCAAGTAGGTTTTTCTAAACCTATTATCCATTTTAGGCCTAACTACTCACTATAAACCTTGTTTAGTCTCTTATCTTGTAAGATTAAGTCCTAAATCCTTATTATCTTTAATTAATCATGTGATTAACCCATTAATAAAAATTTTATAGCAGGTTGTTCAATATGTTTGGGGTGGCTTAAGATGATTTCCTATGGCTTTCTACAAATCATATGCTTAATTTGGTAGAACATGTATCAAACTATCACTAAAATGTACCTAAAACCATTTCCTACCAAAATAAACACGAGAAATAAATAATATAGTAGGGATATACATATATATGTTTTAGACCTAACGTGGAAATGACGATATGATGATGATTCTTCTACTTTTCTTCAACTTATCATCTTACTAAAACTCAAGTGCTTCTAAAGTTATATTTAACATGTTTACTACACCATAAATCTAAGAAAATGGACATGTATGGGCATGTAAACATGATAAAAAAAAAAAAGAGGTTGCATTTTAATAATTTTTTCCTCAATTATTAAGCCTGGAAACCATGCTCATAAACTTAAACTAGAAGGAAAGTTGAAAAGGTGCAAGTTTACCTTAGTGGAAATTTAAAGGGTTTCATTTCACTTCATTTTTGGAAAATGAAATGAACTCCTTTGATAAAAGATGTGTGTCGGCAAGAAAAGGGGATGAAAGAGGATTCAAATGCAAGTGGTTTTATTCATTTGAAGGTAGTAGTAGAGAGTTATAGCTTGGGGCGTTCAGGTGAGCAACAAAGTCTGAGAAGCTTACTCTTGTTTCCTTCCTTCTTATTTTTCTTTTGTTTTTGAATTGTGTGTTTAGAGAGTGTTTCTAGGGTTTATTCTAGGGAAGAGGATGAAGTAAAATATAGATGGAGGGGTCAAAAAGGGCTTGATTATGAGTGGGTGTGATGGGGAACAAATCCCTTCCATTCTTGATTGTATGGCATAAGCATAAGTAGAGACCAATTTGCTTTTTATGATTTTTGCCAATTGAGGTAATGGTTTATCTACTAAAGGTGAGTGGTCCCATATTTTCCTAACTAATTATCTTATCTTATATAGTTAATTGATATTATCATTAGTTAATTATGATGCTTAAATGCATGTAGATTATTAGAATGCAATTTAAGCTTATGACTCTGATTACTAGTGTAGACGGTCGTAGTTAGACATAGTTTAGGGTTTTTCATATTAAATTAAGTTAATTAAGCCCATTAGATCATTTTATCAAATAAATTTAGGGCTTCTAAGGGTTAGAATCGATTATTGCTAAGCGATTATAATTTTAGAAGGCAAATTAGGGTCATTCTAGCAATTTAGTGAATTATTAGTAATTAGTTAATAATGTGGCTATATAATTAGAGTTTATTAATTAAATTAGGGCTTTTGATACTAAATTATAGTTTTTAATTCGTTTTAAGGCTTCTCTCATTTTACGGTTTTATGCAGGTTTAAGGGCTTTGAAGGTACGTTTACAATTTTGGCGGTACTTCTAGAGAAAATGTATCGTTTAAAGTGAATTAGTAATCCTATTAATTTATTACCTTAATTGACTTAATGTAATTAATTGTTACCATTTATAGATATCTCCTATCGTTTGTTATCGAGTTTATGCGATTTACGTAATTCAAGTGAAATGTTTCAATTTAGGGTTTTCATTGCATTTGAAGTTTAATATAAGGTTTTACTACTCTAAGGTTTAAGGTTTAGAATGTTCATTCAATTCAAATTTTTAATTTATGGTCATACGGTCTTGGGTTTAGAGTCTTTGTACACTATTAGGGTTTATAAAACTTTATTTCTAGAGTTTTTCGAGTTCATTTTTAAGGCTCCAATTCAAAATTTTTTTTATTTTAATTTCTTTAGTCTAATGGAGCTTAGGGAATGCCATTAGTTCCTCGAATTTGATTCTAAGTTTAAAACATAAAATTTACAAGGTTTACATGTCTACTTGAGATAGTGTGTCAATAGGTACTTGAGCTTAGGTATGAGCTATGGTCTCAACTTGCTTCATGTGCTTGCTCAAAATCTATTTTGTTGTGACTATCCTCTATTTAAGAGCTATAGACATCTTGCACTTTAAAAAGTGAGTGATTATGGGCTTCAGGTTAGGTCAAACCACTTAAAAGACAATCTTTCAAATCTTACAAAATCCCTTCTTGTTTGCAACATTGCTTCAAATTTTCAAAACTGTGAAAACCTTTTTTTTTTTGGAAACTTTGATTGAAAATCAATGTTTAGTTTATGATACAAAAGCCTAATGCTCACATTGACAAATCTAAACTTATTACATAAATGATGGGACATTGGCACTGACAATTGAAGACACAAGATGATGATTATATTATAAGAAAGATATAGAGAAGTGAAAATTTTTTACAATGAGAAACTTATTAAAAGATGATACCATAGAAGGAAAAGGCACATGGGTAACAACCAATGGAGAAAACTTTATTGGAGTTGTGACAACTTAATAGGTAAATATGTTTTAGTACAAAAGTAATAAAGAATGATAATTTAGATATTTACAATATTGATGACTTTAAGATGGCTAATAATTTACAATAGAAATATAAGAGTTAAATCTCTCTCTCTCTCTCTCTCTCTCTCTCTCTCTCTCTCTCTCTATTCTATTAGTTCTTAACAGTATGATATATGTAGGATACTGTAATAGAAACTAACCCAGTAAAGGTTATCATGAAACTGTTTTTTTTTTATCATAAAATATTTATTTGAAATTCTCTTCTTTTTTTTAAAGAAACTTGTCGGAAAACTTTAATAATAATCTTTACCGTAACTAATTTCCATAATCATATGGCCCAAAAAAGAACATTTACAAATTGATACTAAAGGATTCTTTCATAAACATAATTACATCATAACACAAGGGAGTATTAATAATTTTGTATCTTCTATGTTAAATTTTATGTTACACAATCTTTTACTCATAAAAGAAAAACAAAAAACTATGTTACATAAAACATATATTACAAGATAATACAAATAACAGTATACATAATACAAGACAAAATATATATATATATACATATAAAATCAACATGTACTAATTAAAATACAAAGAAAAAATTGATGCAATATAATGCATATGCATACATTGTAATAGGGATTGGTAATTAATAAATTATAGAAATGGACAGAATTATTATAAACCATCAATCAGTATTCATGTCCCCTTACATATATAAATGTATGAACTTCTAAAATTAAATTCTTGCAAAGAAAGCTCATAGATACTTACATATATAAGTATATTAATTAATTTAATTTTTGGAAAATAAAGACCCAATTAGTCATCGATTATAATAATTATTTTTAAGCTCCTATTATTTAAAAATTATCGATGATAGAAACACTTAGCGAGCTACATTGAAGCATGAATAGGCTCACTTATTACCACTAAACGGGTGTAAAGACCCCAACAAACTAAAAGTTACAATGGCAGCTCATCTTAGGTTCTTAAGGTGGCTTAGGTCTTACTACATCTAAGTACACACATGATTTAAAAAAAAAAAAAAAACTTAAGAACCTCTTAAATTCCCTAAAATTAGTAAGCTTGCATCACCAACACTTGGTTAGTACAACTATACACAATAATATACATATTAAATAACAAAAATAAAGATTTATTAATTGTTATTTTTTTTTTTAATTTTTACATGGCTAGCCCAATGGGTTCTTAATGGAGTCTCCAATTTCTGTCGAGTCTTATTTTAGTTTTTCTTAATTTATTTTATACTAAGCTCAACTTACTTAGTATAAAATACTCAATATCAAATTAAGGAAAAATATTTTGGTAAAAAGTTAAGTTAAGGTTTTTGGGTAAGAAAACCCCTAATTTAACTACTGATCTATGGATTTTTTTTAAAAGATCAATTTTTTAGAAAATTTAACTAAAGAAATAAGCTTTGAGACTAACTTATTAAGACAAAAGTTACCCTAAGTAATGTGCTTTTATTTTTAAAGTTTTTTTTTTAAATGAGAAAACATGTAAAGGATGTGAAATTGCATAAAAATAAATTTTTTATTATTCTTTTATAACAAATTTTCTCTAAAAAATAAAAAGAAAACAAAATATTTTACAAATTTTATAATTATCCAAGAGATACATATGTACCTATTAATAGAATCAAATCAATCGTAAAGCTTTAGTAGGTTGACAAATGTCATTTTTTGAAAACAAGTTAGATTTACATTCGTTAATCATTTTACTTTTATTATGAAAAATCCCTAAAAATGACCTAATTTTTATTTTCCAATTTTTGAAAAACCCTTAAAAGACCTAATTCCCAAGTTAAGATTTTTTATTTTATAAATATTCAACTAAGTGACAAAATAATTTTTCTTAGTAAATAAACTCCTAAAATGCCAAATCTATTCCAAAAATAGATTTTTTTTTTTCTTAAAAAGATGCAATCTTACTCAAATTTGTCTAAATATGCAATTTAAATGAGCGAACTCTAAGTGAATATGAAGCGTATGGATATAGGTTATACAATTCCTAATCAACTTTGTCTACAAACAAGGAAACTATAACTATGCATCTCATGGAGAGTTCGATCTTGGCTTAAGATGAATGCTAGCAACATGCTTAATACATGCAAGTCAGATGGGAAGTGGTGTTTCCAATGGCGGACAGGTGAGTAATGTGTAAGAATCTGCCCTTGGGAGGGGAACAACAACTAGAAATGGCTGCTAATACCTCATAGCCGCTCGAGGAAGGGCTCGCGTTTGATTAGTTAGTTGGTAAGGCAATAGCTTACCAAGGCGATAATTAGTAGTTAGTCCAAGAGGGTGATCAGCCATAATGGGACTGAGATACCCATAATGACGAAGCAATGCCGTGTAGAGGTAGAAGGCCCATAGGGAATAAGCATTGGTTAATTCTGTGCCAACAGCCACGGTAATATAGATCATGCAAGCATTATTTGGAATGATTGGGCGGCTTTTTAAGTCCGGCATCACTAGTGAAATGCATAGAGATAAAAAAGAACACTAATGGTGAAAGCACTCTGTTGAGCCGACAATCCTAAATATATGAATCTTGACAAAATATGCAATTATATCTAAAAATGTAATTTTTGTAAAATAATGCAATTTTTCTAAAAATACGTAATTTTTCTAACAATATGCAAAAGATGCAAATTTTATGTAAAAATATGCAAAAGATGCCAATTTTATGAGAAGGAAATAAAACATGCAAAATTTTTTAGGGAAAGCATGCAATTCAATATGATATGCAAATTACATAAAAAATTATTAATATGTGAAATAATATAAAGACCTATAAAAGAAACTAAAATTAGTATCTAAGATGCACATGCTAAAAAAATAATAAAATAAACTATTAACAATAATAATAAAAAAAAAAAAACACTACCATGTACCTGCACAAAAACAATTAAATTTAATGTGCATTTTAATGAATAAAACACGAAGAAAGAAAAATAATAATAATAAAATAAAATAAAATAAACCCACCTAAACTACAACTAAGGCAAGTCGGACCAAGGGATTACTGTGCACGTGGCACGGGTTCCTGGATCAAGTCGCAGATCGGATCTGTGTGCTCCAAACAAGCTAGGTCGGTTCGTGTATGAGAAGAAGACAACGACGGAGATGGCGTCGCAGAGGTAAGCCTCAGCATTCTTTCAAGCGAGAACTTGCACGTTCGTAGCTTTTTTATTGGTGAAACAGCGTCTAGGCACAATGCCTTACTTAATGGTGGTCATTTTGAGTGTTTGAAGAATGGGGCAGCGATTGTGAGAGAGATGGTATGGCCTCATTCGTGTGTTCAACAATTGGGCTATAATGCGCTGCGTGTGGGTGTTGGTTGCGCGTTGTGGGGTCACACATCACTGTGATGGTGGTCGTTGTGCTTGGGTTGATGAGTTGGGGGTCGCCGCTGGGTGAAGGTCGTGCGGCTATCGAATCTGGGAGTGGATCGCTAGGTAGCTGCCGTGTGAGTCGTGTTGGTGATGATAAAGGTGTTTGGGGTCGTGAGTTGGTGGTCGAGAGTGAGGGAGTGGCTGTTTGCTGTTGATGTTGGGTGTTAACTATGGACGGTGTTTGGGGTTACGTGGGATGGTGGAGGGTGTGGCCGCATGGGTTCGCCGGCTGCTATTGTGTTTGTTCCAGCGAGAATCGAGTGGTTTGGTTGACAGTGAAGGATGAAGTAGTAGATTTGTGCGACAGTGGTGGACGTAGGTTGCCGCGCAGGGGCTTGTTGTGTAGGGGCTGCTGGTGTATAATAGAGGGCATGGTCCTGTTCTACGATTTGAGGATGAACAAGGATGATGGCCTGGATCTGTTCTTGGGTGAGGGTTTTGAAAAAAATTTATCATTTCCCAAATCAAATCTTGCCGTTGTTCTTCTAGATTAACACATCTCGAGATTTGGGTACACGTTCAATATTTAAATTTATCAATCCCCCTTTTCATAAAGATTTGGCTAAATCTCTACATGATTTAGATATTCCTTTAATGATTTTTAAGATCTCTTCCAAATCCCATTGGAAACAAAAAGATTTTGAATAAATTTGATTAAGATGTAACCTTATCGTGTTTTCTCTTTGCTAGAGTTGGATTCAACCTGATGAAGGAGAAAATCAGGTGCATCGCACGTGATATGACTTAAAACATAATAATTGCAACCCTATGAATGTGTAGGCTCGAACTCACACTTTCGGTTCCTAACACACATTCCTCACGAGCTTAACTATGCTTCTTTTTATTTTTTTTTCTTGTTACATAATGCAACTCAGTTTTATTTTACCCTTTTTTATTAAGCCTAATTTTATCCATTATTTTTAAACCTATCTAACCCAAAAGATACATACTAGGGATTTTTAACACCACTTCTTTTTTTAATTTAATAAATCTATAGTCTTATTTTAATTAGTCCAATTAAAATACTTTTTAAATTGGACAAAAATTTATTTTATGAATTCCAATATTTTACTAGACTATTTTTTGAAAAATAATTTTCTAATGAAGCCCAAATATTTTTAAAGACTTCAAACTTATTAAATTACATGTATATTTTACACTATTGCTTGATTTAACCATAAATGATTGACTAACTTAACTCAAAAACTTTTAACACTTTGCATTTTCAAATTTTTTTGTAGTTTTTTCAATTTTTTAATTTTTCTTTTTTGGCATCTTTTCTTAAACCTAGCCTAAAAAAATAAAAAATAAAAGAATTTAAAATAAAAAGGTGGCAAAAATGGAGTGTCTACACCTTTTCTCTAAACTAACTGCCATTTCTATAGTATCTGCATAAGTAATAACCTTGTGCCTTACCATCCTCTCTTGCAATTTCATCTCTAAAGTAAAGATGAATTTTCTTGCTTGAGACCTCTCATGACTCCTTTAAGCTTCAAGTATTAAACTAGGCAATTCAATTCTGCTTCATACTCTTCTATTGATCTATCACCCTACTAGAGGGTCTAGTAAGCTAACTCCATTTTACCTCTAGTGCTGTTAAGGAAAAAGTTTCCTAAGAAGAGTCGTTTGAATCTATCCTAAATAATAGGATTGATTGCCTCTCAATTAGTCTAGGTGCACTTTCCTACTACTATTTACCTCTTCCTTAAGGAAAGAGGTAGCATAGGTTACCTTCATCTCATTTGGTACCTCAACCATAGCAAAAAACTTTTCAACGTTGGTTATCCATCCTTCAGGACCAATTGAGTCATTTAGCTAGGGATAGGAGTCCTTAGCTACCTTAATAGAACATACAAAAGCATTTCTTCTAAGCTACCTAACACCATTACCATTACCGTCTACTATAGTTTGTTCTTCCTGCCTTTTACAACTTAACATTAGCTTAGATCACCTACATATCCCTTTGTATTTATTGCTGCTACTATTGCATTACCTCAATCATGGTGTTCATAGCATTTAGCACCTATGCAACAGTCACCATATTCTAATCCTAACGTTCTTTAGGGAACAACATGCTCTAGTTTGGATAAGTCTACTCTTGCCACTAGTTCTAGTGACTCTAGGTTTAATTTGGGATAGGTAGCACTTGAAGGGTATGGGGTGACCTTTGGCTTGGTTGTAGCAAACCTTGCTCTAGAAGATACTAACCCTAAACCAATAAGGGAATGCGGTTTGGGTTATCAACTTTGTCATCTCAAGGGTAGGAAGAGGAGCTAGAGGTAGTTTTACATTTAGGCATGTTATAAGAGAGGGAAACAACAATAACGTGTCAAGAAAAGGGATCAATTCAAGAAAGGAAAGAGAAAGCAAAAGAAACTATGTAGAAAACTTAATAATTAAGGCACTGAGATCAGCTAACTAGTAAAATAATGTCAGCTCTAAAGCGATAAAGTTATAACAGTCTCATCATGTAAACTATTTTAGGATAGAAGCTAACCTTATAGCCATTATCTTAGACTCGATTTATATAATGTGTCCATAACTAACCCATTTTAAAATAAATAGTTCATAAATTAAATAAGTTATTTAGCTAAAAAAGTATGAATATATATATATATATATATATATATATACTAGGATTCAAATATTATAATTAATGTTTATAAGATCTCATTGTGTTATAATACTTAAGTAATACTTTATTTGAAAATAGAAGATTCTAAAATAAGAACTAAGACTTTAGAAATATATATGTTCTTCAAATTTACTTCCACACTCTCTAAGATCTAGTAGTTGCCAACTTTAAGGTAATTATAAGGTCGCTTCTTAGTTAGCATTTGCAACAACATCTATAGGGATGTCAGCAATTAATTGCTCAATAAGTTGGGAAGGAGACTTAAAACTATACATCAAGTACAAATAGGGTTATCAACCAAATTAGTTAGATGTAATGCATGTACAAGAAAATGCCACCATACGATATTATCTAGTCCGTCGTGATATTAGAGAAATTACACCTGCTCTAATTTGAGTTAAGGAGTTTAGCGTATATTTCAACAACTCACAACCAAACCTAAGCTTATACAATGGAGACATGGCTCCTCTCGCGACTATCTTCGAACTATTAGCTTCACCCTTGTTGCAATCTCCTCTTCTATCACTTAATTTAACTAAGGATAAAGAAATGACCAATTACGCTATCCAGCGCTATCCCTTTCAAATGGATCGATATTTAGCTGGGGAACTCTAAACGTTTCTCTTAAAGGATTGCTATGTAGGTCTGTTTTAGACTTATAAGTCATATATTTAGTTAGGTTTAGTTAAAGTGTTTAATCATTTCACACAAATACAAGCCAAAACATTAAACCCAGAAGCATGCATACATAAGCATGCATATAGTCAACTATCTAACAAACACAACTGAGGATAATCTTAAGCCCCCATGTATTATAAACAGTACTCCAAAATATAGTAACGTAATGATCCCAACTTATATGGACTTCTTACTTGCTCACTAAAGGTACGACTTATAAAGGTCATCACTAATAATCCCTATAATATAAATGTTGTTTTAGCACACATATAACTATCTTATATAAGTTTTATTATGTAATTATTTATATTATCTCTAGTTTAGGGTTTTATTATACCTAACTATTCGGGTTTTTAAGTCTCTTATAATTATTCTTAATTTAAGATAGGTTCTGATTTAGTTTCCCAATTGGTTTCTAAATTGGGTTTTAATTCAGTTTCTGATTATGGATTTTGTAATGCCTCGAGACCCTAAATGGGTACTACAACTTACCGCATATCTCGGCTAGTCTAGAATATGTAAGGCTTACTAAGTCCACAATCAAAATATAAAGAATTACATCACACAATATATATAATCTACCAAGGAGTGGGAAACTGCATCCACTCATAAACTCGTAAAACTAGAAAATCAATAAAGTTCGGAAACGTATCAACTCACAGCCAACAACATACGATAAAACAAATAACTAAAATCCTCAAATATAAAAAGAATCCATCTCCTCAAAAGAACATAAATCTCAACAAAACATAAACCACTAGTAAAATAGATAACACCTTATTTAGTCATCATAGAAGTATAGATACTCAACTCCATCCCCCTCTTCAATGTTGTCAACAAACATCTCCTCACAAATAAGGAAGTCCTTAGATCCGGCACTTGAAAGAGAAAAGAACGAGCCGAAGCCCAGTATGGATGTACAAACATATACTCATGCCAAGATGAATCATTTACATACAAAGATGCAAATATAATAGAATAATATATACAGTAGTTTAATTATCTCAATTTAGGCCTATAGCACAACAAAGGGGTATTCAAACCCCACTACACTTAGTCTTTACCCACATACATAGGTAGATATAATTATACGTTTTCCTTTAAGTCCTTTATGCCTAGAAACTAGAATCCAGAACCTAATATTCTAGCTATGTCGGCCCATATAAAAGTTCATTAGGAAATCCCCGCACATGATTAGCAGTTGCTCCTTTAAGGATATGCCACTGTAGGCCCCTAAAGCGAGTGGGTCAAGCAAAATCAACAAACTAAAGCAATTAGGCCAAATATAGATTTAGTCTAGTTTGATTATTAATTCCTATCAAACACAAGCAATAACCAAAACCACGTACTTGGAATCGTACCAAAATCGAATACAAAACTCTGATCTCAAACTCGAACAAAACTCAAACCTCGATAAGGGATACCGAACACCATGAATCTAAAAGAAAACAAGTAAAACATTAACCCTTAAGCATTCTAAAGCTAAGTCCTACCTACGAGTTGTCTAAGAGCTTATGATTTATTTAATTAAGGTTCCAAAAGAAATTGTTGAGTCAAATAATAATAACATAATATAATTAAACTAAAAGGGTGATATAAATATATATATAAGATCACTTTTATAGAAATTTATAAGGTACATACTATATATATATATATATATATATATATATATGAAAGAAAGTATCAAAAGAACACATAATTAGAGTACTGAAAATAGAGATTATTGAATCAATATGGTAAATAAGTACTTAACTCGAAAATAGTATAATTCGTAACAACTAGTAAGAAAATACATAATAATAGCTGACACATAAAACAGACATATTAATCGTAATATAATATAATATATAAGTAAACAAAAACTTAGCCCCAATATATATAACTATAACTAATTATTTAAGATATGATAAGATAACTTTAACAATAACTCTTACATAAGTAATACTATATATCATAATAAGTAAATAATCTAAAAGTGGTAATTGAAATACTGACAATATTTAATCAAAACTAACGATGGAGATAAAAAATAAAATAATAGTAATAAGATTGACACTATAAGTATATATTTATGGTACCTAAAAGGAAATCAGAAACAACTCACGAATGCAATTAAGATAGAAACACTGAACACGATGAACGAGAACCTATCATAAACAATAATATAGAAATTATATTTCATAAAAATAATGTACTCAAGTAATAAAATAATAACATTTACCAAGTTAACTTGAAATGTGTAGAAAACGGAAATGAAGCCAAATTAACTGGGAGGTCAAGAGCTTAAATAAGTTCGACTATGTTTGGAATTTGAAGCTCGCATTCGGGTTAGATAAGGATTGAGTGGAAATTTCCAGTACATAAACAAAATGTGAGCTAAGAATGATTAATGAAGCATGTCAGCTAGGAGAGGGGATATTGAATTACGGAAGGGATTTCATTAATCAAAGGACTTCAAAATTTGGGGAAAGATGAGGTGGAGAGAGCAAGGGTGAGGTCTAGTGTATTAATTGATTTAGGGAGAGAGAGGTGGCAACTAGATAAAATGAATTGGGGAAATAGGGTCTGGTTTGTATGAATTGGAGGAGAGAATGGTAGGGGCAAGAGAGACAAGGGTAGGGTCCGAATTGAAGAATTAAAGGGGGAAGGGGCTATTTACGAGGGAGAGAATGAAATCAGGGATGAGCGGATTTACAAGGGGGTGGTAGGAATGCTAAGAGAGACAATGCACATAAGGTTTGAGAGAGAGAGGACAAAGACGAAAGGGAGAGGAGGGAGGTAACTGAAAATTGATGGGGTTTAGTGTACGGTTTTAGGGTAGCTTAATCTATAACTTTCTAGAATATAGAGTAGTAATTAATTATAGAAAAGAAAATAAAAATTAATTATAAAAATAAATGAATAAATACTGTATAAGAAAAATAGATTTTTATATAATATCATAATGTAAAGTACTAATAGAAATTATTGTATCCCATACATAAAATATAAAATTTACTATGCTCGATATATACATAAAATAAGGATCTAAAAATAATAATAATAATAATAATAAAATTGGAACCTTAATTTCGATTTCTAACGGTACTAGCCTAAGGAGTTTACAATTTAAATAAAAAGCTAAACTAACTAAAATGTTTCAAGTTTTATACGTAAACCCTAGAAACTCATTTCAAACTATTATGTGAAATTAATTGCATTACACTTTAGTATCCTAAATCTTGTATTTAACTTTTAATTAGTAATTTAGTTCGTATAGTACATCCAATTCCTAATTTGACTACTGAATTAACTTTCAATGTGAGAAAAAATTTACATTTTTTATATAATAATCTAAATTATATTTCATATTAGATTCTTATTATGCTCCTAATATTATAATACCATAAATTTTTACCTAATATTTTCTACTTATTTAATTTCTATATACACATACTATGTATTATTACATATTATACACTTATATCATTTATCTAACATTTCTAATACTACATATATCGTCCTTCACCACCAATAATATATCAAAATGCTTAATTATTCTCTAAATAAGAATTTATACCAAATTAATCCCTAAATCAAAAAATTAGCTTAATTATACCGTTTTACTCATTATTCATCACAAAATACACATAATACATACTTCTACCACTTCAAATATTACCAATATCATACTATATTAGCAACTAACATCCTAAAACACCTAATTTTATACTAAATCAAAATTTGCACCAAATTAACATTAAATTATAAAATTAGGCTCAAATATTACCTTTTATGCATGATTTTAGGGCTTAAAAATTAAGTAAAAATTTAGAAAATTAAATTTATGAAAAAATTTTCATAACACTATAATATATACCCTAAATAGTCTATACAAAAATTTTGAAGTCAAAACTATATCATTAAAGTCATTTAAATCTAAATAAAAACAAGCTCAAGTTTAATTATTTCTTAAAAACAATATATCTTGATACTTAAATTTATCAAATTTGACATTTTTCCCTAAATCTAAATATTAAAATATACCAAAATACTAAATTTCATAATTTTCCAAATGCATTTGATATTTTTAAGAAATTAAATAAATTTTGAAGGAAAATTAAAACTCACTAATTGAAGGGCTTCCAACCACTAGTAGTAGCTCCACCCTTGTTGTCAGCTCCAAGCATGGGGTCCATTATCTAGTGGTGGCGGTCATTTCTCTCTAGATGGTCATCAGATGTAGGTTTCTTTTATAAGCCCTAATTACATATAATTTTGTCTATTTTTTTTTTTAAAATTGGTTTTTCCTCTCTTTTCTCTTCTCCTTAATTTTTTCTAAATTCCCCAAATGTTCAAAATGAATTCTAGAAGAGAATGTCTTAAGTGTAGGTTAGGTTTTTTCTTTAATTTTTTTTGTGATATTTGTCCGTTATCCTCTTCTTTTCCACTTTCTAAATAGCTTATTATTATTGGTTAATTTTTCTTTTTTGAATCCCAACATGCCATACCTATTTCTAGACCATTCTACACTTCTCTTGAATTTTTCTTGATTTTTCTTAATTTTTATGAATTTTCCTTAATTATTTAGTATTATTTTGGTATTTTAAATAATTTCGTGTATTTTTACTTACACATAAATATATATAATATAAGCATTTACTCCTAAATATTATTTAAGTTATTTTATGATTTTTAATCTATATATAATTTATTTTTATCGATTCCTTAGTTATCAGAACACATTTTGTGTGTTTCTTATAAATAATGAGTAATATACATATAATTCAATATTATAATAATTAATTATTTTCCTAAATCCAAACTCATAATATCATTTTTACTAATATTCTTAACTTCATCTTAAAATTTGAGTTCAATCAAACAATTTATCCGATCACCCTAAATTTTACAAACTGAACCCCAAACACCTAACTAGAGGGCTTACAAGCACTACAAAGAAGATCACCCCTACTACAATTTCCATTCTAAGTTCGAAACACTTACACCAACATAAATTAGCCATAGCTTATTTCAATAAGTGTTTTATGCTTAATTCTCTAGGATCCATAACCTAAATTCTAATATTACAAAAGTTATAATGCCCCTAAACCTGAGGAGTTACAACTTGCTACATGTCTTTATAAACTATTGATAATTTAGGCATCCTAACCTTTAACCTACTTTAAAAATGTTCTCTAAAGCTTTTATGATGTTTGCCATATTCATTTATATTCTCCAAATAATAATAAACAAGATGCTTCTTAATATTTATAAACACTATTAAATAAATAAACTAAATCCTCAAAATTTCACTTTATTCCAAAATAAGGAATCTAAAACATCATATTCTCACTTAATAACATTCTTTAGCTAGAAAGGAACACATCTTTCAAAAAAAAAAAATAAAAATCAATCTCTACATCTATCATTCAACTACAACATAAGAACCATATTAGGAGAAGTCTTAGGTGACTTCTTACCAAACTAAGGAAAACTAAAGAAAAATAAGTCGTATTCTTCATTAACAAGCAAACAAATAACAAAACTAAGTAGACCCACTTCTATCATCATGTAGTAATAATAATCATAGTTTCTTATAGCATCCTCATACAAATCAGGAACACCATAACCAAAATCCTTGCACCCTTCATCACCTGTACTGGAAACCAAAAACAAGAAATTCCTTAAAGGTTGAACAAAGCCCAGTATATGATATTTACACACATGCACATGAAAAAGCAACTTTCATAACCACACACAATTCCCTATGACCAATACATCAAACATAAATTTTTAATTTTTATTTTATTCCAGCAATCAACAAAGTTTTAACATCCTAGAATTTAGAATAATTCATGAATTTGAGTAAGCAATTATAAATATAGGTGTTGGGTGATCCCCAATACCCTAAAAACCAAGAATAATCCACCTAGAACTACTAAGATCATTTCACAACGAAACTCTACATGGGACACCATTATGCAAAGATCATCAGGGTGCTACCCCATGATCACCAGTCTTCCTGATCCCTTGAGCTCAACTAAGTACATGCAGCACACAATTATTAAGGCCTTATATTAATTAAGTCCAGTTAAATTCTCTAACTTGCAAGCATAACCAATAAACAATATACCATACCTGTTTCTTAATAGTAACTGGTAATGTCCATGTTAGAGATCCTGCTAGAAGTAATACCTGTAGTACAACATAAAGGCAATGCTTTATAATTCTTTTTGCTTATCTAACTAGGTTCTTTAGTCTAAACTTAGCATTCCTAAAGTTTTAGACCCTTTTTAAACATCCAGAATAACATAGAATTGATTTGGTTATACTTTAGTAGGTTATAGAATAAGAAATAAGGAGAAAGGAAGAGGTTTCAAGACCATGCTTAGGGATCACGGCTATGGACCGTAGCCATGATTCCCTTCTAGAACCTTAATATGACTACGCTCAAAGAGTATAGCCATAAACCTAGGCCATGGTCTTCTTGTCCTCAAATTCTTCGAATTTTCTCACTCATGCTTCGTCCTATACATCCATAAGGCGTGTTTAAACCTTAATCAATTTCTCTAATAATTCACCAAAACTTAAATAACGAGTAGCAAGGATTGAAAATTTACTGTAGGGTTGAGATCTAACATTTTCCTCCAATTTTGTATTGGTTAGGACCACCCTAGATAATCTATGAGAATTTGTTTCTTCCCTTGCCCTAGGTGGAAAATGAATTTCTCTTAAGCTAAACTCATGTGATTAACACTATCATAGATTGTAGTTACATTGATTTTCCTTTGTCAATCTAAAAGTAGTTGTTGCATTCTTGCTCGATCGTGCGCGAGAGCTCTTATTCAATCCAATAGCGCATATGAGAGGTAGGGAAAAAATTATCATTGCCTTAGTCCTTTGCTTTTATAGGCTAGGGTTTCTAGTCTCATGAAATGCCAACAACACACCTATCCCACTCTTTAATATTCCCCTTTTATTTCTATAACTCTTTTATTAATTATTTTTATTTTATTATGTTATTTTCTTTTCTCAGCTTTTACATCTCATATATGCCATATTCCATAAAAGTCATGTTAAAATTCATTGAAACTCATTGTTAAAATGATCACATATGAGATAGATTGATTTATGCCATAACATGTATTATAAAAACAAGTTTCCAAGTGATTATATATTAAATGCTAAAACTTGTATCAATAGTGGTTATGAATAAAAATAGAATTTAATCATTAATTGATCTTATAATTTCAATAATCCATGATTTTAGAAAAGTTAACATTTCATTCTACAAATTATTGATAATTCATTCAATCAGGTAAGACATGAATTATTGAATTACAAATTACACTTGTAGCATTGCAATATTTGTTTTTAGAACATAAGTTTGTTGCCAAAGTTGAAATCTTCTTTTATTTTTTATTTCAAAAATATGCCAAGGTATAAGCATGCAACTTGCAAAACCTCTTTAAGCTCTATTCCCATGCATCCTCTATTGACCTTTAGAGAATCTTGGCAAAGGAAATGATATGCCAGATTGTCTAAGAAAGAATTTGGTCCTAATTCGTTCTTGGGTTAGGAAGCACTTACTCAATCTGGGTATGATGCCAAAGTTAGGTAATTGATAGAGTTTGGTGGATGGGACCACCTATTGACCATTAATAAGACAATTTACAAGAAGTCAACACTAGAAGTCCTAAAGTACTTTGAGGTTAGCATCGGATACCATGGAAAACGGTACACAAAATACCCTATACTTAAGGTGTAATGGTCATGATGTGACTATAGCATTTGATAGGATACCTGTTCATATGGGATCATATACTGTAGATTATGATAAGACCTATGAGTATAGGGAACTACCTTATGAGTTGCCACAAGGTGTAAGTGATGCCCAGGTATGGGAAAGATCGAGTATAAGAGGAGTTTATGATCTTGAAAAATCTAAAGCTTCTACATTAAGAGATCCTGCTCTCAAACTTATTCATTATATGATGGCTAGAGGCTTTACTAAGCACAAACATAGTAATGGAGTAGTGAATTAGAGGGACATTTTGTAGTTGCATAATATAGCTAAACGATACCCTATAAACTTAGGTATCAAGAAGACTTTCTTTCTTATGAGCCAAGCTATTGAGGGCCATTCTAGATACATTTTTGTTGGTCCCTTCATCACTAGACCAGTAAAGAATATAGCTACTTTTCATGATCTCTCTTGTTTACAAGTACTGGAGCCCCCTTCCCCAATGAGCTATAAATCGATCAAAGCCATAAAGCTCCTTACACCACCAAAGGATCTACTCCTTGAGCCATTTGGAAAGGTGACATCATCATTGTCTCAATTGCAACTTAGGTCATCCTCTTCAATAAGTGGTAAGAAAAAGAGGATGGCTGAAGAAACAAAAGACCTTGTCCTACCGAATACAACAAACTGAGGCTAAGATGGATGTACTCTTGGTTCTCCATGGTATCTATGCACCACTATTACCACCACTGCCAATGTCCGTCTTAGATAAAGAGACTAAAGAGGAAGAAGATGGGGAAGAATAGAGTCCATTTAGTTTTTCATGTTTGTATTACTATAACACTTTAACTTATTTGCTTTTTCTTTTTCTTTTTGATAACTATTTAATTTTTCATGGTTTATAAGTTCTGCAAGGATAACTTTTTGATACTTAAATTAGTAGTTGTTTTACTTACTCAAACGCTCAAACTTTGTCTAGTTAACTTCTTCTTTTTCATTTTTCTATTTAGTTCATTTTAGCAGATATCGAGAAAACTTGAGTATTAGCCTAGTGTATTTCAAACCTGGCTTCCCTTGGACCAAGACGAAGCAAATACGAAGATATATGTATCTATGGTAAATCTTTAATAAAGATATACTTCAACTTCTAGAGTATGCATATCTACTTAATTGGATACACTTACCTATTTAGGATAGATTCAACTCTAGATATAATAACACATATCTTTCTTAAAATATTTTGACCTCATCACATATAAATAAGGGATGAAACCCAAATGTGTGATCACCTTTACTCATCCAGTCATTACTTTGCTACTCTCGTTTTGTACAACATTCAAGCCAACCATCTCAATTTTTAATCTCAGGTGACGACGACAAACAATAGTGACCATGTCATATTCGTACTGATGGTTGATATAACCGCTTGCCTCTTTTACAATTTTCTTGAAAATCGTGGATATAATGACATATCTCCTCCATGTGTACATCTTATGGGAATAACATTAGGTCTTGACATTGACTATCTCCTTATATAGTAATGTTTCCTAGGTTTAAGCTTACTTCTCACTTGAGGCAGTTTAAACGCCATCCATGTCCGACATGCCTTATTCTACTTGTTTCCTATTTCCACTAATGGAGGCTCAAGCTACGTATGCGAATGGACTAGGCTTGTCTTTGCATAGATTTGAGCTCTCTTTCGAAAGCCCAATTGTAATTGGCTTGTAACACTATTCAAGTTGGCTAAACTCCATGAGAGAGAAGATTTAGAGGCGGGGTTCCACGGTAAAAAGTTCATGTTCCCTTTGATTGTCTTTTTTTTTTTTTTAATTTTATTATTATTATTTATATGTCATTCAGATATGTTACTTACATATAGGATTCAATTACAAGATTATTTTTTAAATTTTTTTATGTAAACAAGTACAATTTTGTTACAAACTTGGAATTTTCAAGTGTATTGATGCATGACATAGTGATTTAGTTATTTTCCTTCCATTTTGCTTGTAAAATAACAAAATGTTTGTGAATCTTGACAATCTACAGCACCACATTTCGCTTTAATGTTCTCCATCGCAGATAGCTTCAAAAATGAGAATGTTACTTCTTCGGTACAGTCCTCTCATAAATTCAATGGTTTAATGTTTTCCATAGAATTGAATCATTCTCCTTGTAGAGTTGTCAAAAGTATTATAAAACATTTCCAATTGTTGTTTGTCATTTATTTTGCAACAATAAAACAATTTAATACAACAATTGTCAAACACTTATAATGGATATCTCTAAGTACATTCAATCATTGAGTGGCTCAAAAGAGTCTCATTCATATTATTAGTATGACACCAAATTAGCCTGGCTCAAACATCTCATCGGCTAAAATCTGATAACAATAATCATCGCTAACTTGCAAACTAGATAGAATATTAGGAAATAAATCTTCAAAAGATAGGCTCGGGGTGCTTTTAATCCTTCTTCAGCTAAAGCGTCGGCCACCTATGGAAATTCTATAATATATTACAACCCCACTTATCTCTTTAGAATGCTAGGTATTATTATTATTATTACCGTACTTATAAAGCAATCATAAATCATACTTGTTTTTTTGAACATCTCAGGTTAAATTGCTCTTAACAATTACCAATAGAGGACATATTCATAACGTGAGAAAACTAAATATTACTTGGTAACATTATGCTACCAAGGAAAAATGTATATTCCATTTCAAGTTTTGAAAATTAAGATCTCTCTAGGTTTTAACATTGACTAATTGATATATTTGCACAATTGCAAAATAATTGCTTCCTTTCTTTGCTCACCTTTATGGTAATAAACTAAATGTAGTATGATTTACTTTGTGCAACTTATTTTAGTAGAAAAACTAAGACCACACATATTTAATTTATATAAAATAAAACTCGTTAATAAATTTTATTTATTATATAAATAACCAAAGAACCATATCTCCGTTTCTGTAATTATTCTACAAAATAAAACTGGATATTTTAACTTTCCACGAGTAATAAAGCAGTTATGTTGATCATCAAAAGGTTTTTTCCATTTCAAGAATTTCCAGTAATAAAACTGTAAATTCTTCTGTAATATTAAAGCACCCCTTATCTATTTTGAATCTTAGGTATTATCGTTAACATTTGAATGATCAAATTTGCAAAGTAACCCTCAACCATCATATTTATTCATATAGATCTCATATTAAATTGCTATTTACAATTTTCAAATAAATATATATTTATAACTTGAGGAAACTAAATCTAATTTGGTACTATAACTATACTATCAAGAAAAAGCAAAAAATTTCATTTTGAACTTTGAATATTAAAAATTAATTATATCTTAACATTGCCTAATTGATATTTGTATATAAATGTAAACTAATTGCTTCAAATTGGTAGCTTACTTCTATATAGTTTCTTTGATTGTCCATGGCAATCAACTAAATACAATATCATTTACTTGTACAATATATTCTACAAAGAGAGAATTATATAGGAGGGTGTTAGCATTTTAGGATAAATTTAAATAAAGTATCAATGTTTCGAGAAATTAAAATAAAACGATTTATTAGATGGTTAAAATAAGAAATCGTTGTTATAACAACGTTAACTTTAAGTAATGTGATAGTTATCCATCACGTGGCGCACACGTGGATTTAACAAGACAATCACATGGCATTACCATGTATGTTTAAATACTAATATATAGAATAAAATCCAAAAAAATATTAAAATTATAAAAAAAATTGAAAATTAAAAAAAAAAAATATTAACAAACTTTATAATATAATTAAGTATTATATTTATATAAATATAATTAATTTTTCTTAAATATAAATATAATTAATTTAAAAGAAAATAAAAAATTAAAAGAAAAATGCAAAATCGTTCGATAGTCCTACGAATGAGTGCTGTGCTCGAATCCATATCCCAATTCGGATGATAAGCACTTTACAAGCAATCGAATCGGAAAATCCCAATCCTCATCACTGATTTTTTATGCATAATCTCGCTACGGGCACTTCTTAACAAACTGCAATTAGTGACTTTGCCTTTTTGATTCAAGGCATAACAACAATCAAATGGATGCTTTCTACGATTTATGTTTACATTTAGCATAAGACTGCATATTCAACAGTAGTTGGATCATCCCCAATCTCTCTATACTTGTTGATCTTTTATTTTTATGTTGATTTATCAATTAGGTCTTGTTTGTTTCATATTGTTTGGAGAAAGGCACTTACTTGATTGTGTAATTCATCAATTGGGATATTACATGATTTACCGTGGAGTTCTAACAATTGCCAGTTCATGGACTTTGTATTGAATTCGTTATAAAGGATTAATAAAGTAATTTTCGTTAAAAGCTACTGTGATAAGAGTACCCATTTGGAACTTGTTATGAAGAAAACGGAATTCTCTGTAAACCTCTTTCCTATGGATTGGATAATCAACTATTTCAAATTTGACCCAATTGGAAGAACTTAGAAGCAAAACATGAATCATAATTCCACTTTCGGGCACATTTCCGGATATCAAACAGGATATATGTGTCAAACTGTCTTGGCATAGGACTTGATTATCTTCCAATCATACATGGCAAGTCCCTGCAAAAATACAAGCTAAGGAGTTTTTTTTTTTTATTATTATTATTTAATGTATGGTTGCTATTTATATCTTATGGAATGAAGGGACTTAGCATTTTAGATAAATATAATAGATAGAGGCTAATATAAAGTCCATGAACCATACAATTGTCTCACTAATAAGTGGTCACTTGGGTAGGGTCGCTCAACCCCTCTAAGGTTGCTATTGCCACTCTCAAGCCTTGGGATAGTTTGTTCTTTTTTTTTTTTTTTTTTGCACTTTTCTTTTAATTTTTTTATTTTCTTTTAAATTAATTACATTTATATTTAAGAAAACTTAATTATATTCATATAAATATAATACTTAATTATATTATAAACTTTTATTATTATTTATTTTATTTTTTAATTTTCCAAATACCTTTTTAAAATAATTTTAGTATGTTTTTTGGATTTTATTCTATTTATTGGTACTTAAATATACAATTAATGCCACGTGAGTGCTTTATCAAATCTACGTATATGCCATGTGACAGATAGATATCACATCACTTAAAGTTAACCCCATTATAATAACTATCCCTTATTTTAACCACTTAATAAAACGTCAATCTTTTATTTTAACTTCTTGAAAGTTGATATCCTATTTAAATTTACTCTCAAATATTAATACTCTCTTAAGTAATTCTCGCATTTTACATAGATAAGCATGAATTAAGACCAATCATGTTTATATAGAAATAAATCATTCAATTGAAACAACAAAGTATATCTTTCTCTGTCTATTATTTAGACTTTCTAAAAGTATCTATATTTATGTTTATAAGGGTGCAATATATGTCTACCGACATTTAAAAAAAATTACGTAATTACAAATTGTAATAAAAATATTATCAAAATACCAATTCTATGTCGCATCTTGAAGTAAGCAACATAGCATTAATATACTAAAAGTAATGTTGTATCTTAAAGATACGGCATAGATTTGAGCTTTTAAGAATATAAGATATATACAAATACTAATGTCGCATCTTGAAAATGCAACATATAATTGGTATTTTAGTAATATTTTTTATATAATTTGTAATTATGTAATTTTTTTTTAATTTTGACTATAAACATAAAATTTTCTCATGTTTATAATTTTAGAGAGAATGATACCACTTTAGTGTCTTTAGTATATCTATTTTTTTATATGCACATCTGTTACAAATTACATGCACATATTTCATCTATTCATATTCTATGTTTCAATCCCCATTAATATCAATTCTCATTGGTACTTAAAATTTACGAAATATAGATAAACCCTCTACACATTGACTTAAGTATTGATTGACTCCCTAAATTTTAAAAGTATGTCTTAAAACTCCCTAAATTTTGATAAATTAACAAATAACTCTCATAATTAAAAAATTACACTCCTAAAATTTGATTTTAGTGTAGAAGCACCATCTTAATTCATTAAAATATGTTTTAAGATCTCCAAAACTTTGATGATAATATAACTATTTTTAGAGGTTCTTAAAGCACACTCAAATCAAAGTTTAGAAGGATCATTTGAAACTTCCCCCTAAAATTTTAGGAAAAACTGCAAATAAACCTCCTAAACTTTTACTTAGATGCCGATTAACCTCTTAAACTTTCAAAGTGTAGTTTTTTACCTCTTAAACTTTTATAAATTAATAAATAATCCCTATAAGTTGAGAATAGCTCTCTTAAACTTTGATTTTGATGCATAGATACCTTATAAACTTATCAAAATGCACTTTAAAATCTCATAAACTTTGATCATAATATGACTTTTTTTTAAGTAAAAAAGGAAATGTCATTTATCTTATCAATTTATCAAAGTTTAGAGGGTCAAAAATACTACTTTGAAAATTTAAGAAGTCAATCCATACCTAAATTAAAGTTTATGGGGTTATTTGTAATTTTTCCTTATATGGTGTCATTATACATTTGCCAATAATAATACATTTTAATTATCTTTAGTATCTGTTTCTATTGATAATCTATAATATTAAAGTCTTTTTATGCCCTCTTTAATACCTTTTATATTCAATTTTAATTAAATGACTAGAAGCTATCATTAATAATATGCTTTCATTCTCATTAATATCAATTCTAATCAATAATTCAAATATAAATCATTATTTTATGATGCCATTATATTTATCATTAATTATATGTTTCAATTAGCATTAATATCGCTTCTCATTAAATATTTATATATATATATATATATAGTATTAAAGCATTAAGGGTCACATCGATGCATTTATTTTAGCTAAGTCACTAAAACCTCCAATCATTAATAATACATTTCAATCCCATCATTACTAGTTTGCATCAATAATATAAAATTTAAATCATGGTGGAATCATAGTTGCAAGTAGAAATGCATCCAAACTCTCATTAACATCAACTCCCATCAATAATCAATAATAATTAAATTCTTTAGGCTATTATTGGTGTCTTGCATATTTTATTTCGACTAAATAACTAAAAAAAATCTATTTATCATTAATAATATGATTTAATTCCCATCATTAGCAATTCTAATAAATCTATGGCTTAACAGCTAAAATAATTTTTTTTTTATCTAATTGAAAGTTTTCAAAAAAGTTTGACAATTAATTACTAAAATTAAAAGTTTTACTATTTAATTGCAAAAAACCAAAAGTTTAAAGGACTTCCAATTTATTTGTTCTTTATTTTTAGTAGATGTGTTGCAATATATATGTGTATGTATGTATATATTGTAACGCTCTAAAACTCAGGATGCCACAACGACGTCATGTGTCCCTAACTTCTACTAACACATTAAGTATCTAAAAACTTGCAACTTGTCTAAAATCCATAAGATAATAACATGAAATCTGCCAATTCATCATTTAACATCCATTTGAATTAAAATAAGAATGAAATGTCATCTACTAAACTCCATAAAATACAAAAGGACTCTAGATCAATAATTAGAGTTTCGTAGCTCTAACGGCAATTGAACTACTAAATCTAGCAATAGGAGTCACAGGCGACTCCATAACTACATAAGTCTCATCATAAACCATTACAATGAAAATAAACACAACTTAAGTCCACCCCTACAACTAAGCCACAATGCCCTAGCTCCATCATTAAAGTAGTAATAATCCCACTGCTCATCATAGTATAGATATTCAAATCCATAATCCTTTGCATAAACCCCATTATATACCTCGTAAATTGTCTCTACAATTGAAAAGTAATAATCCCCGTAAGGTAAACCAAAGCCTAGTATAGGATACCATACACATACGCGTGAACACAAGTATTAGTCAAACACATACACATATACCACTATTAGAATGCAACAAGCAATAATTTTAAATGTTTCGTTGAGGCCCATAACCATCATAGTCTCAATGTCTTGAGACTTGAGGTTACTCACGACCACTAACACACAATATATATAGATACAATATAAGTATTGGTGTTAGGTACTCCCCAACACCTAAGTGCTATAAACTAACCTAGATTTACCTGGGTCCTTTCAATGCGGGACTCCACCGAGGACAGCGTCACATAAAGATCACTAGGTGCTTCACCAATACCATTAGACTCGACCAGTAGGTGGTTGAAACCAAGCACAACCAACAACACTGCTAGATATCTCTTATACATTTTAATGATAACAAAAAGGGTTAAAAGCTAATGAATCTTTAAGAGTGCAGGCTTAAAGTGGGATTTTTAGAAAGTTTAATTTTGAAAAATTAAGTTACATTCAGAAGCTTTGAATTGATTGAAAATAGACTAGTCTAGAAAATCTTCAAAGAAGTATTGTAGAAGCTTTTATAAGAAGAATTAGTACAACACTTCAAAAATTTATTCAGAAACAATAGGCTAATACTCTTCAGAAGCTTATTTAGAAAGTAAGTCTAGAAGTATGATGTTGAAATTAGTTTTGAATCAGATTCAAATTAATCAAGACCTGGCTTCACTAAATTAGGTGTATTAGTAAAATACACTTAATCCTATTTCACTCAAGATGGAGTTAAGATCCATGAGGAATATCTTTGAGCAATTTAATTTTTGAAAAATCAAGATAGATACAAATATGGATAAGGATAAAGTTGAGTCGGATTTTGTGAAAATTCAAAATGAACTTTATCCAAAAATATCTAATAAGCATTATCTCTTCGTTAATTTTGGGAAATCTATCTAGTGGTTATGATTTTAAGTATATCTGATTTGAACAAATCAAGGAGAATATATTTTTATATTCAAAAAACCGAGATCTTCTCTCAAAAATATCCAAGGTTTATCTTTTGCAATCTAACGGTTGGATAATTATGGAGGTGAAGAAAATCTTCAGATTTTTAATAGTTGGAAGATTCCAATGTAAAAGGAGAAAGGGTTCAAAACGTTGAGATATAACTCGAAAGAAAAAATTATCATTGCACCAAAAATCTTGATTAGTTTTTACTTTCTGAAAAGTTTCAGAAAGTCCTTCAGATACTTCTTTAGAGAGTTACATCAAATCAAAGTTCTACAATAAGCATTATTTCTTTCAAGTGCAAAATTATTTGAGACTTATATTCTTGTTCACACTTGCAATATCTATACTTTATTGTAGAGAAAAGATAATTTATACTTTATAGATTTTTATTAGTCTAGATTGTAGAGAGGCTAGATAGGTAGAGCAGAGTAGAGTCATTATGACAAATACTTGTAATTTGTTTATGATTTGTTTAAGTGGATCAAGTGGAATGACACTAGTGAAGTAGACCGGGTCCCTAGCAATGGAGTTAGAAAGGAGTAGTAGGCAGAAGGCTGAAGCTCTATAAAATCTCTACCTAATTTTCTCCTTCCTTACACTCTTTTAATTTGATTTATTAATTGTTGTGTATTGAGTCATTAAATTATCACTATTCACCATTATAAGTTGTTAAGAGGGATAATTTCATTTTTCTTATGTCGAAAAAGTTTTCAAAAGTTTAAAGATATCAATTCAACTCCAACCCCCGCCTCCCCCACCCCCTTCCTTTTTCTCTTGATATCTTATACGAGACTAACAATTGGTATCAAAGCTTCGCTCTAATATCTTCTAAAGTTCAAGATCATGGGTGAACCAAGTGTTAGTTTAATAGTTCAATCTAGCAAGGCACCATTTTTTGATGGAACTAACTTTCTCTATTTGGAATTCAGGGTAGAGACTTATGTGAAGGCATTAGATTATCAGTCTTGGCAAATTATTTCTGCAAGAGATCTTAAAGTTCCAACTGTTATCACAACAAATGCGACATCACCAAAGCCGAACTCAATTCGAAGGCTAAGAATATTTTGTTGAGTACTATTACACATTCTAAATTTTATCTAATTGCTTCTTGTGAAATAGTTAAAGATATTTAGGACACTTTGGTGTAAACTTACAAAGGTACAGAGACCATCAAGGACACAAGAATCAACTCGCTAGTTCAACAATATGAAATATTTCGAATTCTTCCTAATGAAGAAATCAAAGACTATTTAAGTAGATTTACTGTTATAACTAATGAACTATCTTCTCTTGGCAAAGTTATTAGTGATGCAAATATGGTACGCAAGATGTTAAGGATTCTTCCTAAAATTTGGAATGTGAAGAAAACAGCCACAGGAGAAGCTTGCGAAGCTTGTGATTTGAAGACATTAACATTGAGTCAATTGCATAGCAAGCTCATGGCATATGAAACTAATTTTCTCAAATCAGAAGGTATTTTAGAAGATACAAAGAAGAAGACTGTAGTTTTCAAAGCCAGAGAAACAAATATTGATTTAGAAGGAGAAAATTCATCTGAAGAAGAAGATGAGGATGTGACATTACTAGCTAGAAATCTCAATAAAAGGCTAAAGTAAAAAGGCTAAGAAAACATTTACTAAAAAGTTTACTACTAATAAGAATTGGTTCGTTGATGCAGGGAAGTCAATCAAAGAAAAAGAAGAGAAAAAGGTCAAAAAGGAGATTATTTGCTATGAATGCAAGAAGCTTGGGCATATCAAATACGAATGTCCTTTGTTGATCAAGAAAATAGAGAAATTTAAGAAGAAACGTAAATCTCTAATGGCGACATGGAGGATTCAAAAACCGAAGCAGAAGGTTCAAAAGAATGTAAAGAAGCTAATATATGTCTTATGGCACTTTTTGAGGTAGATTCTAAAACTGATTCTAATTCTAATTTAGATGTACCTAATGATATATGTGCCAAAATTAACAAACTACTCAAAGCCCTTTCTAAGTCAAGCAATAAAATATCTAAGCTTGAACTTTGAAAACTAAGAAACATACACTTAGTCAAGCTAATAAGTTGCTAGTAGATGAAAATTATTTTCTAAAAAATGACCTCGAAGGATTGCATATTACCTGTGAAGCTTTAGTTAATGAAAATCTAATTTTAAAAGAAGAAATTAAGAATTTGAAAAACCGTGTAGAAGATCTATTCGAGTCAATTAAGAATACCTTTCGCAAGTTTGATGAAAGTGACAAGAAACTAGCCAAAGGATGGATAATTTAAAATCTAGACTAGGTTTGAAATTTGGAGAAACATCTAAGACAAAGAAAGAAATAGTTTTTGTTAAATCAAAAGATGAAAATCAAGAAATGATTAAAACTAGGGAAAACAACAAAGCGTTCAAACCTATTAGAAAGAACAACAAAAGGTTTTCTTAAAACAGCAGCAAGTATCCTTTCAAAGGGTACAACAGAAGGTTGAACAAAGGGTATTTTAGAAAGAATCCAAACCAAAGGAAAGTGGCAAGTGACAGGAATATTGAATAGAAATCTTATTCTTGTTTTCTTTGTAATAAAATAGGTCATATTGAAAAATACTGTTTTTATGGAAATTACAAGCTCAGCAATAACCAAGGTTCAATTGAAACACAAACTTAAATTCCTATGGACCCAAGCTTTGCTGGGTTTGTAAATTGATTTGATTATGTTTAAATGTGTGTAGGACTACAAAGCAAAGATAAGAGGAACATGGTATCTTAACAATGGATGTTCAAGACACATGGCCGATGACACTTCATTGTTCACAAATCTAGAATGGAAAGAAGATGGTTATGTAAAGTTTGATGACAATGGTAGAGGTAAAATAATTGCGGTAAGATCAATTAGTTTAGTACCTCATTCAATCGAAAATGTGTTGCTAATTAAAGGATTAAAACATAACTTATTAAGTATAAGTCAATTGTGTAATAAAGGATATAGAATAGTTTTTGAACATGATAAATGTGTTGGATTTAATATGGATGGTTTTAAGTTTTTTGAAGGTTTCAAGAAGAAGAACGTCTATCTAATTAAACCATCTGAAGTATCATTTAAAAGCTGCTTTATTTCCATAAATAATAATGCTATGCTATAACACAAAAGACTAGGACATATGAATTTTCATCAACTAGAGAACTTATCCAAAAAGAGTTTAATCTTAGGTTTACTTATAGTACATGCCCATGAAAATATTTATTGTGCTGCTTTCTTGAATAATAAAATGAATTTGTTGTCTCATAAGAGTAAGAAGATTATTTCTACTCAAAAACCTTTGGAGTTATTGCATTTAGATCTCTTTAGCCCCACTCGCATGTTGAGTTTAGGAAGAAATAAATAAGGTCTTGTTATAGTAGATGATTTTTCTAGATTTACTTGGATCTTACTTTTGCATCATAAAAGTGATGCTCTTAAAAGTTTTAAAAGCTTTTCAAAAAGAGTTGAAAATGAAAAAAGCCTCTCCATCATCATATTACAAACTAATCATGGCAAGGAATTTGAAAATTTTGATTTTATTTCGTTTTGTGAAGACAAATGCATCATCCATAATTTTTCCCCACCCTATACTCCACAACAAAATAGAGTAGTTGAACGCAAAAATAAAACTATCCAAGAAATGACGAGAACTCTTCTTAATGAAAATAATATAGCTAATCATTTTTTTGGCAGAAGTAACTTCAACAGCTTGTTATATCATTAATCGTGTATATATAAGACCCTTGATGAATAAAACTGCTTACAAGATTTACAAAGGAAGGAAATCACCGATTTCATATTTTCACACATTTAGTTGTAAGTGTTTTGTTAAGAAAACAGGAAAAGTCTCGAGAAAATTTGAAGAGAGAGCAGATGAAGCCATATTTTTGGGCCACTCTCTGAATTCTAAGGCATATCGGATACACAATAAAGAAACCAAAGTGGTGGAAGAATAAAAAAATGTTAAATTTATTAAGGAAACAATTCATGAAGAATTGGATGATGAAATTGCAGTTGCTTCAAACAAAAAGAATATAGTTCATCCTAATTCAGAAGAAGAAGAAATAGAACCTCTTTCAAAAGGTAGTTTAGAAGCTTATAGGATGCTTGATAGAACAAAAACAAAACTTGTATTAGAAGGTTTTTCAGAAACTAATACTAAGTTTGTTAAAAAAAATTTAGAAGGTAAGTTAAAAGGTTCTGAAAACTTTCATACTCCTCCATCAACTTTAAAGTTTAAATTCGATCATCCTCCTGAGCTTATAATTGGTAATGTTAGATTTAGAATAAGAACAAGATCAAGCTTATAAAATTTTGAAAATCAGTTTGCTCTTATATCTGAAATTGAAGCTCATTTGGTAGATGAAGCCTTAAATGACAATAACTGGATTTTGGCCATGCAAGATGAACTCAGTTAATTTTAGAGAAATCAAGTTTGGAGTCTAGTTCCAAGACCTAAAAACAAGTCAATCATTGGAACTAAATGGGTATTTAAAAACAAACTGGATGAGCATAGAAAAATAGTTAGAAACAAAGCACGATTAGTAGCTAAAGGTAATTCATAGGAAAAAGGAATAGATTATGATGAAACCTATGCTCCTATTGCTAGATTGGAAGCTATAAGATTATTACTTACTTTTGTCTATTTAAAAAATTTTAAGTTATATCAAATGGAAGTAAAAAGTGCTTTTCTAAATGGATTCATAAAAGAAGAAGTATATATTGATCAACCTCTTAGATTTGAAGATCCCTTCAAATCAAATTATGTGTTTAAATTAAGAAAGGCTTTATATGAACTTAAATAGGCTCCTCGTGCTTGGTATGATAGATTAAATCAATTCTTGATTAAAAATGATTTTTAAAGAGGAAAAATAGATACTGCACTTTTTATGACACATTTTGGTAAAGATATGCTAGTTGTACAAATCTATGTTGATATTGTTTTTGGTACAACTAATGAAATATATTGTCAAGAATTTTCAAGTTTGATGTAGGTAGAATTTGAGATGTTACTCATGAGTGAATTAAACTTCTTGGAATTATAAATCAAACAATTAGAGAATGGAATTTTTGTTCACCAAGAGAAGTATACTAGACAGATATTGAAGAAATTTGGTTTTGAGAATACCAAGGATTCTTCAATACCTATGAGTACCACAATAAAGCTTAACATTATAGGTAATGGCAAAAAATGAAAAACTTTATCACATCTTAATTAGATCTTTATTGTATTTAATTGCTTCACGACCTGATATCTTATTCAATACTTATATGTATACTAGATTTTAGAGTTCATTAACTAAAACACACTTAACTGCAGTTAAAAAGATTTTTAAATACATAAAAAGCACTATAAGATTGGGAATTTAGTACCTTAAAAGTAAAAATTTTGATCTTATAGGATATTCAGATGCTAATTATGTAGGTTACAAAATATATAGGAAGAGCACTTCATGAACATGTCAGTTCTTAGGAGATAAGTAGGTTTCTTGGTCTTTCAAGAAACAAAATTCAATTGCTCTTTCAACTGCAGAAGCTAAATATATATTTATTGGAAATTGTTGTACACAAATTCTTTGGTTAAAATAACAATTAAATGACTATGGAATAAATTGTAAAAATATTCCTATAAAATGTGATAACATGAATGCTATCAATTTGATAAAAAATCCTATTCATCATTCAAGATTAAAACACATAGAAATAATGCATCATTTCATTCGTGATCATGTTGCAAATAATGAAGTAAATATTGATTTTGTCTCAACCGAATATCAATTTGCTAATATTTTTACTAAACCTCTGGATAAATTGAGATTTGAGTTCATTTGTAATGAACTAGGTGTTTGTAATCCCTTTTGTTAATTTGGCTTTTCATTTAATTTTTCGTAGTTGTATTTTCTGTTTGTTACATGCAAGTCTCCTTGACATCTGCTAGACATGAAAACTTTGTGGGCTTTAGCATTTTTTTAGTGGGTCCACAAAATCCTCCTTAGTGAGTCCATTAAGTAAATCCACTTTCTTCGGCTAATTGCCACTAAAATTGGCAGTTTAAGTTCTCTAAAGCCTCATTTCTTTTCTCGTTTTCTTCTTCTCCATCAGACCTTTCCTATTTCTCTCTCTTGTTTTTCTTTTCTCATCTCACCTCTAATGGCACCCAAAAAATTGAATCGCATTGTAGCAAAAGGGATTAAATAAAAAATCCAAAATGACCCCAAGAATCCTATTATTCTTGATGAACAAGAAACCGAAACTTCAAATTCTGCAAACCCACAACCAAATCTAACCTTTGAAATACACCAAGACTCTTATGAAAAAACCCTAACCTTTGAACTTTGAGATGAATCATCCAAAGAGGCTGTTCAAGAAGTGAGCCAAAAGAATGCCTCTAAAGTACATTCTGAATAAGTTTAGGAAGTTGTTTAGAAGGTCGTTCAGGATGATAAAGAATCCAGTTCATCCAAAGAAGTTGCTGAATCAAAAGAATCTGAACCCTTGGGCAAACCATCTGAAGAAGTTTTTGAAAGAGATCCTTTAGAACCTGATCCTATTCCGAAGCCAAGAAAATCTCTTCAAAAGTCTAAGGTGGTTACCTTAGTCAAGAAGAAATCAAAATCACCCCAGAAGGTAGACAAATTGACTAAAGTTAAGACTACAATTACCTCATTAAAGGAGAAACCCAAGAAGCGGAACACTGTAAAAGGTAAAAATCTTTCAATCGAAGATTAATTTTATTTAGACCTTGAATACTTTGAGAAGAATAGTTTTTACTAGAAAGATTATTTGAATAAATTGGGTTTAAATGGTCTAGCTAATTTATGTGGAGTAATATATGGAGATTTGATTGATGAATTTTATAGAAAGCTTGATAGTAAACATCAAGAAGTCTGGAAATCAACTGTACTAGGACAGAAAATACAAATCACTAAGAAGGACATTCTGAAATGCTTTAGCATTAACGAATTAAATGATGATGAGAGCTTAAGATAGTTGACAAAAGAAAAGTTATTCACTGAGTTGAATGATGGAATCGATTTGGGGATAGGGAGAGATATTTTTAGTACTGAGTTTGAATTGTTAATAAGAATTCTTCACAAATTTGTGAACTCTTTTATACTACTAAGGAAGGGTAGTGTAACTTCAGTGACTAAGGAAGATGCCCCGATGATCTTGGCAATGTTGGGAAAAGACAGGTAGATGCTGTGAAATTAATGATGCGACACATGTGGTAGCACGTAGATGTGAGGCCATATGGAAATATGTTAATGGCCCTTTTTAGTTTCAAAAAGCTAAAATTTCCAGGAGAAACAAATTGTCCCTCTTCTCCTATCAGGCTTAGTGAGAAAATCTTTAAGATGATGGGAATTTATGTGAATGATAAACTTTAGCGTTCACATAATGGGGGAATATTTGTTCATCCTTCAAATCTGGAAAAGAATGGTCCTTATCATTGAAGAAAAAGGGATTAGAAAGAAAAGGAAAAGAGGAAAGGAGCCAGCCAAGAAGGAACCAAGGAAGAAAGGGAAATCAATTAAGAGATCAGGAGGAATTGAGTTTAGGGAACCAACTGGGACAACTTCAGAAGGTGATTTAGATAGTTTTGAGCACCAACCAGTTTACTATAAACAAGGAGAGAGTTCAACCTTTGTGGAACAACTCTTTGAAAGAATCAAAACTGTAAACCCTAGGAAAAACAGTAGTTGGACCCTAACTCAAGTTCAAGTGCCCTAAACTGTACAATAAGTCGATAAGGCTAGTAACAATAAAAGATTACAAAGTTTAATAAATCAAATATAACATCAATAATAAAACCCTAGGAATTGATCGAAACCACTAAATCGCTTACTAAAACCCTAAAACTAGTTTATACGCCATTAATCGAAATTGAACCTGAAATTGCTCGAAACCCTAAAATTATAAACATAAACCTATAAAATAGTTAAATATTACTCAATAGTATTATAATCATAGTCGAATACAATTTTCGACTAAATTACCTATTGCACGAAATTTCAATAAAATTACCACAATAATTTGTAAAAATTATAATTATAACGGGTACCAATTAAACTGATAAAATTTCATAAAAAATTAAAAATTAATTTACGAGGAGAATTGTTATAATTTATATGATTCGAAAAATTACATATATTTACTACTAATTTTCATTTTCCTTCTCTTTTATTTCAATTTATCTCTTTTCTTTCTTTCCTTTCTCATTTCAATCCCACATCCTATACAAACCGAAACCAAATTCAGCAAAATAAAATCCTAATTAGCAGCCCACGTAATGAATTATACATGCCAAGTGTTGATTAACTAAACAAACAAAAATCTTGAAATGATTATCTTTATCTTATATATATTAATGCACAAAGATTTGATAAGATTTTAGCTTAAAATCTAAGCTAAATCCTCAGTGAATAAAAGGAAAAGCTGGAAAAAAAAAAATTTTCTGCACACCAAAATCTGGAAGCAAATCATGAAGGAGAGAAAGAAAAAGAAAGAAGGAAAAGAAGAAAGAAAGGAAGAAGAAGAGAAGAAGGAAAAGAAGAAGAGAAATTAAATAAATAGGTAAGTAATTATTTAGTAGTATAGATGTATAATATGTAGCATATACATGTATATGTATAGTATTTGTATAGTATTTTCTTATAAATATAACATTATTAATACATGTATATGTACATAAATACATAAATTAAGTAATGTATGTATGTATAAGGCTAGGTATGTATACATGTATATACATAGGTATATTATATGTAAGAATATGTGTTATGTATTTTTTAGGAATACATATAATTAGTATTATGTATTTCAATAAATAACTATAAGTATATCTATGTATATGTGTATACCGTAAATATATATGTATATGTATATCCATGTATAATTACTTTAGTATACATATATATATAATCATATGGTATATATATATATAGTAGTATACCTCCATGAGTGGTAATTATATGTATATACCGAATATATATGTATGTATTTATAATTATGTACATATGTNGTTAAGAAAAAGCGAAAATTAATATTTTATAATTTTTAAACTTAAATAATATTTTTTATGATATTTTTATATCACAATTTAAACTATAAGTCACAACATTTAAAACGGACCTTGTTACGAGAAAATACGCTCGAAAACGATCAAAATGAACTATAAGTTCATAATGATCCGAGTTAAAATGAAAAAGTTACATACGATTCGATAAAAAGCTCGAATCGACAATTTCATGTAACTAAATGAAGTAAACCTTACAAATTATAACACTAGTTAGTTATAAATTTTCAAACTTACAAAATGTTCATTATTCTCAGGTGACTTTGATATCGACCCTGAGCTGCCCACAGACTATTACAACCCTTGAGTGAGCCATAACTAAGTGAGTTTTTCCTAATGATTCCATACTTGTTTGTGCTTGTAGTTAGTGAATATAAATTATAATTTATAAATGAATGTGTATGGGGTTGGGTTATACTTGTGCATGATAATTGTTGTTGATGGTGAATCTACTTTAAATTTCAATAATATAATATTTGTTGCATAATAGATTCACTAGATTGATTGTTTGTGACGTGGAATGATCACTGAATAAATATGACTTAACTTTTTATTCGAATAGAAAAAAGTTAACTTGGATCATGCATAAATCATGCATTGCATAACTAATTTCGGGTAATCACATTATACGGAGGTAGCGAGAGGCCATACGTGAGTTGATTATTGATTATTGTTGATTATTGATTATTGTTGATTTCGTATGGTACACATGTACGATATGACCTTCGTTTAAAGGCCAACCGCCTGGCAATGGTTCGAGTCTAAAGGCCTTCGTTTAGAGATGAGTGAGGGCTACGTAAACCTACTCATAATCATATGTAGAACTCATTTTAATAAGGATAGTAATGGATGTACCATTACATTTTAAATACGAAACACGGAGTTTCGTTACGAAATAAGTTTTAATATGATACTTGGATCTGACTGTACCGATGAATCTCCAATCCTGACTTCAGAGGGCATTAAATCTGAGTTGCATGCAGTACCTGATCACCTGCATGTAATTGTTTGGCATACTGCTTATTCATGCATTCATTTGGTTAAATTTAACTATTGTATAAACTTGATTACTGTATGGTTGAGGGAAAATATCTCATTAAGCTAGTAAGCTTATACCCTTATAGTCTTCTCTCGCAGGCCGATCTTTTTGTAGAGTCGGGCGGTCGCATGCCTGAGGTTAGTTTTCTATACGGGATCAGTGTAGGAGCTGGTTGAGAACAGAGAGTACTTATGATTAAATGTAGATTTGAATATGTAATTTTTATATTAGTTTGATTTTCAACACGTTACAGACTTTATATTTGTAAACTTTTATACACATAGATTATGTGTTATGTATTATTATTTGTCATGAAATGATATTGCTTAAGCTTATGTACTCTTGGTAGTTAGTGGTAGCTGTAGCCTTGTGTATCGCATAAAAGGGTCGTCGATTGTAAGGGAATTCAATCTGCAATCCTTTATACAATATACGGCGACTGCCATAACTAACCCTCTCAAGTTGTGACAAAAACTGCTGTAGAAAAAGTTGTTAAGGATCAAACGATTGGGATGAGAGACTTATTCAAGGCTTAGATTAAGGAGTCTGTTCTAGAAACAAATCCTTCTAACCAAGCACATAATTCTATTGATCCAGAACCCCCTGCATAGCACCAAACCACTGAACCATCTACACCCACATTCAAACCTCATTTCATCCCTAAAGAACCATCTGTTCCTGTTTCAGATACTCCTGTCACACCACTAAGACTTGATCCTTCCTCTCAACTAATCGATCAGAATGTTCTTAGTCCTATTCCAACTTTAGATAAGACCCCCGTCATTTCACCATAATATCTTGATAAGATACCTCAAGTTTCTACTCCAGTTCTTAACCTTGAAGAACAGACACCTCCTAAAGGTCACACTGAAATTCTATCTATAGCCTCTACCAAAGAAACTTCTCCACTTACTCCAATCCAGACTACACCACCATCTGATAAAAACAAAAAACCCACTTTATCTATGGCAACAGCTTCTGAAACCACTTCTGCTCCTAGCAACGTTCTTCCTTCGTACTCTAGCAAATTTAAGTTATGTGCTAGAAAGAAAACAAAGCAATCCAACAAATGACTGTTTTTATGTTTCTCTTTCTCCAATATTAGCAAAAACTTTGTTTTAGCATATTTTGCTTTTGTTTACTTATGGACTTATTTCTTGTTATTTCTGTTTCTGAACTTGGCTATGATATTTCCTTAATCAATGCAGTTTGATCTCTTATGTCATTGCAATTTCTGCACTTGATATTTTGTTTGTCATATTCAAACTTACACATTTTATAAAGATTAAGGGGGAGTTTATTCAGAATGATAACAGAAAAGGGGAGAGAAGAACCACAAACAGTTGCACTCATATTACATTACATTGGATAAACATTGCATGATGCATGAATATGTTATTGTGAATATTTTTTTGCAATCTGGTTTTATAATAATATTTTTGTTATCGTCAAAAAAGGGGGATATTTCTCATATATTTTAATGATAACAAAAAGGGTTAAAAGCTAATGAATCTTTAAGAATGTAGGCTTATAGAAGGATTTTCAGAAATTTTAATTTCGAAAAATTAAGTTGCATTCAGAAACTTATTAAAAAGCTTTTAATTGATTGAAAATAGACTAGTCTGGAAAATCTTCTGAGAAGTATTGTAGAAGCTTTTATAAGAAGAATTGATACAGCACATTAGAAGTTTATTAAAAAACAATAGGCTAATACTCTTCAGAAGCTTGTTCAAAAAGTAAGTCTAGAAGTATGACATTGAAATTAGTTTTAAATCAGATTCAAATTAATCAAGACCTAACTCCACTGGATTAGGTGTATTAGGAAAATACACTTAATCGTGTTTCACTTAAGATAGAGTTAAGTCCATAGGGATTATCTTTGAGCGATTTAATTTTTAAAAAATCATGATAGACACAAATATGGATAAGGTAAAGTTAAGTCGGATTTTGTGGAAATTCAAAATGAACTTTATCTAGAAATATCTAATAAGCATTATCTCTTCATTAAGTTTAAGAAATCTATTTGGTGGTTATGATTTAAAGTATATCTAATCTAAACAAATCAAGGAGAATAGATTTTTATATTCAAAATACCGAGATCTTCTCTCAAAAATATCTAAGGATTATCTTTTGCAATCTAATGGTTGGATAATTATGGAATTGAAGAAAATCTTCAGATTTTTAACGGTTGGAAGATTTCAATATAAAAGGAGAAAAGATTTAAAACGTCGAGATATAACTTTAAAGAAAAAACTATTATTGCACCAAAAATCTTGATTAGTTTTTATCTTTTGAAAAACTTCAGAAAGTCCTTCAAATACTTCTTCAGAGAATTGCATCGAATCAAAGTTCTGCAACAAGCGTTATTTCTCTTAAGTGCAAAATTATTTGAGACTTGTATTCTTGTTCTTACTTGTAATATCTATACTTTATTGTAGAGAAAAGATAATTTGTACTTTGTAGATCTATATTAGCCTAGATTGTAAAGAGACTAGATAAGTAGAGTAAAATGTTGTAAAGTCATCGTGATAAATGTTTGTAATCTGTTTGTGATTTGTTTAACTGGATCAAATAGAACGACACCGATAAAGTAGATCGGGTCCCCAGTAGTAAAGCTAAAAGATAGCAGTAGGTAAAAAGCTAAAGCTCTATAAAATCTCTACTTGATTTTCTCCTTCCTTACACTCTTTTAATTTAATTTATTAATTGTTGTGCATTGAATCATTAAATTATTATTATTTACCATTACAAGTTTTTAAGAGGGGTAATTTTATTTTTCTTATATCGAAAATTTTTTCAAAAGTTTAAAAATATCAATTCATTCCCTACCCCCCTCTTCATATCTTATACGGGACTAATAAACACAATTAACTGCAAGTTTTAATTAATCCAATTTATATTCACTAACCTAACACAGACATTCAACAAACACGTATCCCATACCTGTAGTTCTTATCTTAAGTTGGTCCAACACCACGCGTCCTCCAGTACTTGTTTAAAACATAAATGCTAGCTTAGAATTTAATAATTTCATGACTTGATACTTCTTTCTCCTTAACCCTACCCTCAAGTCCATCCTCTAAGCTTCTAAACCACATTCCATATGTCCTTTCCAACATTACCCATAATATATACACATGACACCATTACTCACACAACTCCCAACATGTCGTCTCACATATACACGCAATACACATTGCTACTTCAATTTCATGTGCACCCACACATTACGCACCGCCGCATGACCATAACTATTACTTAACCAATCACACACTTTACAATGCCCACACACATGCACAACTCGCACTATATTAAACACACACACACTCACATGCATGACACAGTACACACATACTACACATCCCATCACCACTTCGCGACACTAAGAGGATGTGCTTTACATCACAATCACATAACCACCACTACACTAACAATATCAATACCTCCCTTCCCAAAACTTAAAGGAACCCTAAAAGCATAAATTAGAAAAGGTAGTATGAGGATAGAGTGAAGACTTACTTTAATACAGAGGAAAGATTGATTCTTATTGAATTCCTCTTTTAAGAACACAAATCTTGATTAAAAATTTAGGGTTGAGATGAGTTCTGCAAGTTCCCTAGAAAGTATCATAAGTTTTTGTGTGAGAGGGGGTTATAGCAACTGTAAGTTACAGTTGATTAAATTAGTAGGGAGTATAAATTTTTCCAAGACCAAAATGCTCCTAGCATTAATATGTAATCACATGCCATTCTAATGTCTAGATTTTTTTCCATGACAGTTTTGCCCCTAACACTTGATACTTAATTACATGCTATACTAATGTTTGAATCTTTTCCTATGACACTTTTTCCCACGGCACTTGATATCAAATTGCATGCTATACCAAAGTTTGAATCTTTTTCTATGACACTTTTGCCCTTGGCACTTGATATTAAATTGCATGTCATACCAAAAGCTAGATATAAAATTTACTTATTTCATTTAATTCCCTTAAATTAATTTATTTATTATTTTTATTTTTATTTTTAACTTGGGTTTTACATATATATGTACGTGTATAATATGCATAAGTTTGGTGTACATATACAGATATTTTAATTTTATTTACCTTTATTTCTATATATGTCAATTCAATAACGTATTATATTTTAAGTTACTTATTTAAAGTACTTTTGTTATTAATCTCTTCTTGTAATTACTTATTTATCATTGTATTAGGTCTACACTTTTTTTTTTCTCTTTATTTGAGGGTGTATGACCTAGCGTACATTTTACATAGACTAACCTACATACCCTACATATTAATATATCTATGGTAACTCAAATATTTAAAACACTACGAGTATAATCATAATAGGGCTTTTTATAGCACATTGCATTTTGATCCCTTTTATCTAAATGCACGAAAAAAAAATTATCCTAATTGTAAGGTTTTGATGATAATGGAAGTATTTTGTTGTAGGGCTCTTAATAAAATAGAGCATTTTTTACCTAGAAAAACAACTTGATTTGATCCCATTTTTTGCATCCAAAATTTAGGGAAAAATGTGGGATTAAAAATGAAGTAAGTGTACGATATTTTGAGTCCAAAATATTGAAAAATAATAAAGAAAAAGTGCATCAACAAAATATAACAAAAAGGGGTATCTTTTAGGAAACTATATTTATATGTCTTATAAAAGAGGGGAAGTTGAATTTTTTTAATGTAATCCCATCGTGCAATTAGTGTTTATAATTAGCAATAAGACAAAAGAGATTGGTTTTATCCATTCAATTGATAGCAATAACATTTAAAACACATCAAAATTAGACAAAAATGGACAAAAAATAAAAACGAGTTAAGATTGTGAGATGAAAGATGATTTAACTCTCTAACTTAAAAGGAAGTTATTTGGCCAAAAAGCTCGAGTCCACGCTATAAATAAGGCTCCCTCTTTTCACATTAACATACACAATTGCAAAAACATTGGATTAGATTAAGAGAATTCTCAAACTCTTGCTCTACATTCTAGTTCTAGGGTTTTGTTGAAAAATTAATTTTCTTTTAGCAAATTGGAGGAGGGGAGCACAATTTTTTGGAAATTAGTGGAGGGGTTTTGAAGTTTGAGAAGTTAAGGGTTGGAAATCATTGTTTCCTTATCGAAAACCACTCAACAAGTCTTTAAACTGGCCACCGATTTGTTACTATGCGAGATAAGTTCTTAAAATCCTTAGGTGTTCTTAATTGTTTTTGTATTCTTGATGATTTTGATGCATCTGATGTAATGATGATTTGTAAAATTATGTTGTTATGTATTAAAGTAGCTTATTTGATGTAAATTTTATAAAATAATTGTTAGAGTTCTTGTATCTATAATTTCATATTCATGTAATATCTATATAGCTTGTTAATAAGTATACTTGTAATTGATGATAATTCTTGATCAATTCAATCTAATTAGATGTATTGATGGATGAATTGCAATGTGAATATCATAATTCAGGTTTGTATAATAGAGGATTGATGTTTGTCATGTATTTATTCATGAATTAGAAGCTTTGATTAAAAAATTTTGCTAAATTTGATAATAAAGTAGTTTTTTGTTAATAGTTATAAATTAATAATATATAAATAATAAGCATGCCATGTAAAATATATTCGTAACTTTATGATGTCATATGATTTTTGATTAATTTTTAATTTATGTGATTTATTTAATATTTTTAACTTTAATGGGTTTCTTTTATAAAAAGGGCTTTTCTTTTCAAAAAAAAAAATGTTTTTTCATCTTAGAAAAATGATTTTCTTATATAAAAAAATCTAGATGGACTTTTTCTAAATTAGGGATTTCTAGTTTTTTTATTTCAAAAATTTTGGACCAAAATAATATATTTTATAAACTAATTAATACGTAAATAGTTCAAGTGAAATATTTTTTTAAAATAAAATAAAACAATCCACTAAAGTTTTATAAAATTATTTCAAAACTACATGAGCCTAATCCCGGTTAGTAGGTACTTAAGCATTTCAAGCAACCCTAAAAAATAGAGAAAAAAAAATTAGTTCTTTAAATTGTGCCCTTTTTCTTTTAAAAAACTCATAAAAGGCTTGTTTATTTACTTTATGAACTTCTTTTACAGAACCTTTTAGGTTTTAAGTACATTAGCCTTTGAGCCTCATATATCTTTGGTTTTTTTTTTTTCCTAAAATCATTTCTAAAAAAACCATGGGCCAATAACTAAAATTAAGTTCATTTACCCATGAGTTCTAATTTCACTTTTTTTTTTTTATTTCAATAAGGTGGCGACTTTACTTTTCAAAACTTTTTTTTTAAATAACCTTTTATTAGTCTTGTCAAGAGATTTATGATAAGTATGCCGGGCTTAATATAAATCGGGCTAAGAAAATAGGAAAATTGATTTTTCAACTCGACATATATATATATATATATATTTAATGTTTAAAAGGGAATGATTCAATGAATATTACATATTATATATAGCATATATGATGTATAAATTACCAATAAAGTATTACCATATAAACTGGTATAAGTCACGAGTTATAATTAATTTGGAAGCTATAGATAATAATAATAATTCGGCTTTTTATAGCACATTGCATTTTGATCCCCTTTATCTAAAAGCATGAAAAAATATAATAATTGACCCTAATTGTATGGTTCTGATGATAATGGAAGTCTTCTTGTTGTAGGGCTCTTAGATATGGAACGTGGGACGCCTACTTCTAATGTGGAGTAAATACTACAGATCATGGATTTATTAGCAATAAACATTAACATGAAGTGGTTGGGTAGAATGCTATATACCTACTCCTACGGTCTAGAGTGCTCAACAGAGCCATTTAAGTCGGCTAACATGGATTAGATTATGCGCGAGGCTTTTACTTACCTTCCGAGATCAGGTATGAGAATGCTATAAACACCTCATATATCCTTGTTCACGAGCATGAATAAGTGGTAGGTTTCCATAACTTTTAAGTTTACGGTAAGTAGTTTATTTCTAAAACCTGTCAATGCTTTTTGACCTCACGGGGTTACATCATCGAGTAAGATTCTTAGGAATCGAAATTTCTATCGTTTATAAGGATTATTTGCTGAAACATCACGACAGCTCTTAGCCATCTGTCTCTATAAAATGATCACAAAGAAAACATAATTTTGGATCTTTCGGAACCAATTTCCACGAATTTACCAAACAAACCATAGTGTTGTAAAACTGGCAGTTTATATCCTTAACTACTATACTATTTACTAATATCAGCTATATACATTCTGTTAATTTTATGTAAAACATCTAGCATTGAGCTTATCAATCAGTGTCCTCTACTTGTGATTCCTTACCTCAACCTTTGAGGATGATACAACACTGGAAGATCTCTGGGCATGGTATTGTTGAACTATCAAGACCGAAGCTTGAATGGAAATATCAGAACCTGTGAAGAAGCTGCCAACAGGACCCAGTTCAGGGCAATCGCTTTTTCCATGCCCACTCAAAGCTGCAGCAAGTTGGCCTTCTGGCATTCTACCAACTATGATCAGATTGCAACGACCAACTTCCCCGATCATGCCTATCGCTTCGCCCGGAGATCTTACTTGCTTCTCTTCGTATTTGACTGAAGTGTCATCAGAAATGTTATGCTTGAATTCCTCGAGAAGCTCCTCATCAGTTGACATCATCTTGTTGGAGCTATCCCCCACATTGACTTGGGTGATCTCACCACTAACATCAGGGCTCACCAAGAATCTTATGACAACTAAACTAATACCAGGATGCTCTGCCATGCGCCTTCCATATGCTAGAGCTTCGCGATCATCGCAACCCCCAAAAAACAAGACAGCAATGGTGGAAGAAACATCGCTAGCCGATACATGGGATCCTCCACCGAATCCACGGTCAACCAGTATGCCAACTGAGCATCGTGCGTGCTCCAAAACCCTCTTATTGACCCAACGGAACTCATTACGAGTTGTCTCCAATGCTCCATCAAGTCTTTGATATTTGTGATATGGGAGGATTATAATTGCAGCCCTTTTCGTCTCGGCACTGGCACATATGTCCTCATGCATGTCGGACATTGCTGAAATTGCTGTCATTGGGCGAATCGACACGTGACTAAGCTGTCGGAACGCCTCGAAAGCTACAACGATTTGGTTATCCGTGTCTAAACCTTTGTTCCAGAAAGGAAGCCCATTCTTTCTTGCCTTGTGAACCATTAAGATTGCTGATGGCCTCTCGGAAAGCTCCATGAGATGCATGGCATAGATGCAAAGCCCATCCCTCTTTTCAGTTCCTCGTGATGCCTCGATAAGGTTGATCATAGTAGGGATGTTCCTTATGCTGTTGAAACAAGTTAGAATTCGAAGTTGCGTATTTGTATCTTTCCTTTCAATTCTTCTATGCTTGTAGTCACTTTTCCTTTTTAGTTTAGCTGGTTTATACACCGCGATGACCAAAGGCGTTGTAATGAATGTTGTAAATACAGCCATCAAAACCATTATGGCAAATGTTTGGTCATTCAATACCTGCAAGTTTGAAAGGCAACATATTATTTTTAGCACCAAGATAGACAAATCCAGTTGCCGAGTATAAAATAAAGATTAATAGTTGGAGTTTTTTACCTTTCTGTCTTTACCAATGTTGAGGACAATGAGCTCCACCAAACCTTTGCTGTTCATCAGGAACCCAAATGCTAGAGCTTCTCGAAAAGGGATTTTGCAAGCAAGGGACACGGCTAAAGTTCCAACAACCTTACCAAAACAGGCAGTAATTATGACCAACACAAGAAGACCCCACGACTGAGCTCCGCTAATTGTTGTGATATTCGTCTTCAATCCACTTGACACAAAGTATAGTGGAAGGAAGAGACCGGATATGAGATCCTCCACCTTCTCCACAAATGCACCAACAAATGGCCCTTCTTTTGGTACCAGAACCCCAACAATGAAAGCACCAAACAGAGCATGTATCCCAATTAAGTCAGTGACAAACCCCGCAGCCAGAACAGTGGATAAGGTCGCACAGACATACATTTCATCAACAGGTTCTCCCTCTGGACATCGTTTTGCCATCCATCTAAAGACAGGGGGGATGATGAGTGTACAGAAAATAACAAAACCAAGCCCACACAATAAAACCCATAGAGAAACAAGGGGCGAGTGTGAGGTTCCGGAGAGGCTAATAGCAAGAGCAAGGAGAATCCATGCGGCTACATCATTCACGGCTGCTGCTGACATTGCCATTCGACCAAGATCAGTCGTTAGAAGTTTGAGTTCAGCGAGAATACGGGCCAAGACAGGGAATGCGGTGATTGAGAGAGCCACGCCCATAAAGACAAGGAATGGGGCTTTATCTACACCTTTGGATATAGTTTCCCTAAGAGCAAAGGATGTACCAATTCCTAGTACAAATGGAAGGCTAATTCCTGCAAGTGCTATGCTAAGTGCTTTCTTCCCAGTCTGGCGAATAGAATTTAGATCTAACTCGAGACCTACGAGGAACAGAAAAAATAGGAGTCCGAGATTGGCCAAGGTATCCAACAGTGTAAGGCTCCTATCAGGGAAAATCTTTTGGAGATAATGTTCATTGCGACCCAGAACAGATGGGCCAAGTAATATCCCTCCCTGCAAATAATGTAAGAAGATGTTATGCATAAAAATTCACGTGGTTGAATGTAAACAACAAAAGTTGCGGTTTATGTAGAAAGAGTCCACGGGAAAGGGAAAGGAAAATGAACTTACTACTATCTCCGCAATGACCCGAGGTTGTCTCAATGGCCTCAAGAGAAAAGCGAGAACGCGAGTTAGGACTACAACAAGGCATATCTGTATGATGGCGAGAGGTAGAGCAAAATCTAAAGGATCATCATGCTGGAAGATTCCATTAGATGTGGCCTTCATAGGTGCAGGACATGCACTTGCACTTGTAGCATTTGCAGCCATTTTGCATCAAAACAAGGCCAATAACTTCCTCGGGAATTCCTTACTAAGTTCCTGCTGATATAAAGCCAAATAACGTACGCCAATCAATGATAAATCATATTCGATGTTATATAAATTTGAATAACTTCTTATATATTTAGGATTTCCAAGTAAAAGAATCCATCAAATCTTATATGAAATAGCTGGGATTGTTATTCGGGGCAAATCTCTTGAGGGATCTTAATCTGGCAACTATAGTGAGACTGAGTTCAACAAAATCTTGCTGACAATGAAATGGCTCCTCCTCCGAATTCTTTCGGTTTGTGAGGCGGATCAAAATTCAATATGAATCCCCAGGATTGAACTAAAGAAAATAAAAAAAATAAAAAAATAAAAAGTTAGAAGAAAAAAAATTATTGTCTTAGGTTGATTTATTCAATGACGATCGCTGAACCAAATCCTTTCAGGCTTAACATGTGTTCCTGGAAAATCCGGAAGAAATCCTATGGTTGTTTAATCCTGCCCAACATTCCAGAATCCCAAAAACAGAGGTATGTCAGGATCACAATGTATCCTTAGGAAACACCATGATATCCTCCATATTCCTCAAAAATCTTACTACCTAAGGCATTAGAAAACAGTGTCGGTTTTGATAATTTAGATATAGATAATCACACATGATAATACGGATTGACGGAATATAAATAATCTTAATTACTACTAGTTCCAGAACAACAAAAAGAAGAAGAAAAACATAAAATTGCTATGTAACTCCCAAAAATCCACGACAACATGCAAAAGTATATCATAGTAGACTTTATATCTCGATACAACACACACATACATAGAGAGAGACCGGAGTAACGATCCAACCTTATTAAAGTACGTTAGTTTTTCTATGCATGTACATGGTATCTATATACATATAAATTCATGTGATACGAGTGTAAGTGATTGTTACATGCCCAGGTTGTGTGATGCTCGCAAGTGTAATATGCAAGAGAGAGGGTGAGAGAGAGGCAACCGTGTTTTTCCAAAGACTACTCTTTTTTTTTTTTTGGGGGGGTAATATCCAAAGAATACTTATTTACTGTTCTGTTAGTGGCATCTATTTAAATTTCATTTGTAGTTATCCATTATTTATGGATATCTCCGGTGAATAATCAGGAAATCTTTTCTCTATGGATTATTTATGCGTAACAGATAAACTTTTTTTTTTCCATTTACTATTATATCATAACAGATGTTAGAAACCAATGTTTATATCATGAAAAATAAAAACCTTCAGACATCTCTATCTACTTTTTATTCATTTCAATCTCTCATTTGAGGAAATTCTACGATAATACTATGTTACCACAAAAAATTCCTCTAATTTGATCAAAACAACTACAATTTATTGACTTTAATGTATTTAATGTAAACTTCTATTAACTTGAAATGCTTTATATTATACTCATTTATTCTAACTATTGCTAAATAAAATTTCACATTTAAAATAACTTTGAAGAATGAATGAATCCAAACTATAAGTCATTGTCCTATCTATGTTTTTTAAATAATTTTTAGATGTAATTTATTTTATAATTAAAATTTTGAGGAAAAACTTTGATATCTTGAACCCATTAATATTTGCATAATTTCTTATTATTTTAAATCACATGAAGGCATACACTCCATTAATTTAGAAATTTAACATTAAAAATCTATATTGTCCAACATCTTGGGTAAAAGTAACAAAAACAAAAGTGATAAAATAACACGTTTATAATAAAATTAAAAAAAAAAAGGCACATCGTGTATCTACGTAAACCTTGCAATATATGCAATAATTTTTATTCACTTACTTAAACTACATAACACTTAATCCATTACAGTAGATTTACAAGCACCATATCCAAAGAAAAAAGAAAAATATAATAGTAAAAGTATGGTTAGTAAAAGAAGGAAATAAAACAAAAGAGACAGAGAATACAAACGTGAAAAAGAAAGAAAAAAAAAAAAAAAAGGGCAAGACGTGCACATAAGAAATGAAATAGGAAATTTTATCTTGTTTCTTATAGATGATAAGTTTAGACTATGGCCTATGTGTCTATTTTTCTTTTTTCTTTTTTCCTTTATAGTAGAATTTAGAATATAGAAATATAATAATATTTAACATTCATACTTTTTATTTAATAATTTTTGCAGGATAAGCACATGGTACCCTAATATACATCCTACATACTATGGATAGAGATTCCAATGAGGGTATAAGATATAGCAACGTTGTGCCTGTACCCAATCCTACCTTATGGGGAGCATTAAAAAAAAATTGTACTTACAATTTTTATTTTTGCAATTTTCCATTTTTAAAGGTGTTATAAATATTCTGTTTTTGCTTCAATTGCCTAAATGTACTTATTTTGAGATGAGAAGGTATAACAAGGTACGGGATAAAATCCTATATATTGCAAATACGTCTCTGCTAATCATTTTTTATTTTTGTAATTTTACATGTTTAAAGGTGTTATAAATATTCAGTTTTTGCTTCAATTACCCAAATGTACTTATTATTGAGAGGAGAAGTCATCATACATAGGGTTTTTGTACCTAAAGATATCTTTCTGTTGTAAAATTAATTTTAGTTTTGGATTTTGTTCTTATTAATTTTTAAATTAGAGATTTGGAGTGACTAAGTGAAATAGACAATTAAAATGAAAATTCAAATTTGTCTTAAGAATCATTTTTTCTTGTTTAATTTAATATATTTTAAGGAAGATTTACACAAGATGAATCAACTAGGTTAAGTTCAAATAGAAAATCAAACTTTAAAGTTATTCAAGTAAAGAATCAATGTTGTGTTAAAAGGTTCACATGAGGATTGAACATTCAAGTGGTTAAAATAAATTATAAATATTATAATAAGTATTTCAAATAAAGCATTAAAATTGAAATGAAAATAGGTTTTTCATCCTCTATTTAAATCACTTAGGCATAATATTGATCATATATTTTAACTACATAAAAGTTCAATCCTCTATTTGAATTACTTAACATAATATTTATCTTTTATTTGAACCACTTAAAAATACCATCATCTATTTAAACTTGACCCCAAAGTTGATGCTCTTATTTGTAATAATGTCAATGAAACAATGGCAATCCTTTAATTATTGAAAAACTAGTTTTGGTTATTATAATACTGATATAAATATAGATGCAATAAAATATTAATCAAGAAATTGTTATCTAATCCATATATATTCAATATCAATTCTATACTATTGAAGTAATACTATCTTACTTGTCTTCACATAGAGACTAAAGCAAAAAGCTAAAGTCACTAATATTTTTTTATCAAATAAGTCAACATAAAGAAAAATCATGCAACTAGAATTTTTTTCTTTTCCTCCAACTAGTTAATATATTACAACTATTGGAGAAGTAAGGAATCAAATTGAGTCTATTCTATTGGAAAACCAATGTGTACTTTAAGCTACAATGATCTTAACATGTAATCAAAAGTACGTAAATCAAACATTTTATATATATATTTCACATAAATTATCCATCAACTATTTTTCCTCGATACGTCAAAGACCTTGTAGTCAAGTAACATAAATAATGATCTCCTTACATGACAAACTAAGTTTGATTTCTCCTTCCCAAACAAAAATAAACTCTTCATTGATATTAGGCCCATAGAACTCCATAATCACATGCATTAGAGATGCACTATACTTAGATTTTTAACTCATGTTCCATTCAATTCTAATATTACCTTGTTTCACTAGCTACAGACAAGAAAGAAAGAAGAAATGTTGAGCTAATGAGATTACAATATTTTTATAAAATTTTTGTTTGTCTACACTTTTTCCGAATCTCACGTACTTCTTTTATTTGATTTTTGCAACCTAATTTGATTAGCATAACTATAAACTTACTAATATGGAGTTTAACTTAGTTTTGTGATATTTAAGATAAACTCGAAATAATTTTCAAAAAGTTTATATTATATCTATACACTAGCTTATGTGTTAAGTAAACATTTACAAAGATAATATAGAACAAATGAATCTTTAGTGATTGCACTACTTAAGTTTTTATTGGCAATTAAATAATTTTTAGATATAATATATTTAATAATTAATATGGCATGGATTTGAAGTACCTCAAAAATCAATAAGTCATTTCATAGGCAAAATTTTTTTTTTTAGGTAATTTAAAGAGAAGTTTCTAAATTTCAAGATCAAATTTTTTAAAATAACCTTTTTGCCCTTACCTAGTTCTGATAAGTCCTACCAAATGAAAAGTCTTTACCATTCAATGAGGATTAATAAATTGTTGAAAACTTGATCTAAAATGAAATAGAATTTTCAGAGTTTAATTAAGAAAATTTTTATAAAGTTTAGGGCTATTTTTTCAAAAAAAAAAAAAAAAAAGACCATTTTGCTCCTGTACCCAATTTCAATAAGAAATACCAATAAGTGGGTGTAAACAATTAATTAAGTATTTTAGAATATTTATGAATGCAAATAAAGTTTAAAATGATAATTAGACAAATTAAAACTTTAAATAGGTTCATAGGGCTTCATGGTAGAAAAATTGGTAAAAGACTTGTAGCAAGTAGTCCCCTCCATGCCATTTTAGGGTTTTAGATCCACCTAAACCCTTATTTTCCTACATCTTTACTACCCCTTGCCTATTTTTACGTCAACTTTACCTCCAAAACTCTTCTTTGAGATAAGAAACCCTAGTACTTTTTTAAGACCCTAAAACTTAGCTAAAATTCCTAGTTGTATATTCATTTATTTATTGATTTATTATGTTCTTCTTGCTTAACCTACTTTATGAAGCAAAAGAAGGTTCTTAGGAGATCCTATAAGCTTAGACGGGGACATCATAAGAGTAAGGTGTCACGCCCTGAAGCTGCAGAGTCGTAACAGTCCCGCTGTGTAAACCACCCTAAGATAGAAGTTGGCCTCACAACCGCTATCCTAGACCTGATCTACACAAGGCGTCCACAACTAACCCGCTTTAAAGTAGACAATTTGTAATTTAAATAAATCATTTACCTATAAAAGTGAGAAATTATATATATATGTTATCATTCAATTATTGCAGTTAAAGTTTACAACATTTCTCTATAGTATATTCCCTAGTTATTACATCACTCGGAAATGAAAAATAATTCTAAAATAAAAACTTAGACCTTAAAATATGTGTTTATTCTTCAATGTTTTTCCTCACTCTCCAGGATCCAGCAGTTGCTAGCTTCGGAGTAATTGGTTGCCGCTTCTTAGCCAGCACCTGCACGATGTCTATAGGGATGTGAGCAACCACAGCTCAGTAAGTTAGGACAGAGGACTTAAAACTATACCATACACACAACAAGGTTTTCAATCACTTATTAGGTGCAATGCATGTGCAAGCAAATGCCATCGCACGACGTTGTCCGGCCCGTCGTGAGATTAGAGAAATTGCGCCCGCTCTAATCCAGGTTGAGGAGTTACCGTTAATGCAACAGCTCACGACCAAACCCAGGCTTGTGTAATGGAGACCTTGCTCCTCCCGCGACTACCTTCGAACCATTGTCTTCATCCCCGCCGCGACCTCCTCTCCTGTCACTTAGTTCGACTGAGGATGAAGAAGGGACCATTTTGCAATCCTGCGCTATCCCTTCCGAAGGGGTCGGTATTTGGTTGGAGAGTCCTAAATCCCCTAACGGGTTGCCATGCATGTTCGATTATGATTACTGGTCGTACATTTGATTAAGTCCAATTTAGAGCGATCAATCATTACATACAATTCATACAATATGTGCTAAAGCAGCAAACAGAATCATAGCATCACCCATAATCAAGCACATGCACGCATTCAACTATCTAACAAGCACAACCAAGCATAATCTTAAGCCTCCAAAATACAGCATCGTATTAATCCCAACTTACCTCGACTCCTCGCTCGCTCACTCGAGGTCCGATTTGCTCAGGCCATCGCCGGTTATCCCTATAACACGAACGTGGTTTCAGCTTTTCATATAATTGTTATAGGTTCGTTTTATCCTATAATTCTTCTTGTTAGGTTTTGTTTAAGGTTTAATATGCCCAATTATCTAAGTATTAAGTCTTTTACAATTATTCTAGGTTTGGGGTTAGGTTCAGGTTCGGTTTTCGCATCGATTTCTAAACTAGGTTTTTAGTTCGATTTTTAAATAGCGTTTTATATTCCAACCTTAGAAATTAGTTTCAACCCATAATGTGAAATTAATCACATTATTTCCCGATAACTTAAATACCATCATTACCCTTTGTCAGTGTTTATTTTACTCGGTACACTTAAATCCATATCAGTGTACCGAATTCACTCCTAATGTGACAAATTTTTACATTTTTCATATAATTCCATAAATTCAAGTTTCCTATCAGATTTATTGTGCATTTTTATTATTCTCAAAATATCAATTTTTATTATAATATTTTCTATTTATTATATTTTCAATAATTACACATTATGCATTATTGCATATTATGCACATAATGCATTTCTAATATTTCTATTACCCTAATTACCATCTCTAAACACCAATTATTATTTCAAAATGTCTAAATCCATCCTAAATCAGATTTTACTCCAAATTTCCCAAATTTACAAAATTAACTATTTTTTCCTATTACTCATTTATTACATAATTAACCTAATAATTACATCTAACACCCTAAATGCTATAAGTATCACAATCCATCAGATCTTAACACCCTAAAACATCTACTTATTCACTAAGTCAGAAATTAATAATTTAATTACTTATTTAATCCTAAATTACCCATTTTATGCCTCATTTTAGGACCTAAAAATTATCTAAAAATTTAGAAAATTAATTTTTGAAAAAGGGCTTCATAGCACTGTTCTATATCATCTGAGTAATCTACACAAAAATTTTGGGCTTGAAACTACACTCCTAAGGTCATTTATTTCTAAATTGAAATGTGCTCGGTTTTGCACGATTTCTTAGGGGCCATATATTACGGGATATAATTTCATCAAAATAATATTTTTCCTACAAACTACATATAGAAATATCCCAGAATAACAAAATTCATAATTTTCTAATTATATTTACTATTTTTACAAAAATTTACAAGATTCGGGCTGGAAATCGGACTCACCGATTTGGATGGCTCCGGCCACCGCAGGCCACCGTGGCCTTGTCGGCCGGCCTGGGCGCTGCCACCACCGTGTGGTGGTGGTGGCCTTCCACTTCCAGCTCCTCGTCTGGTGTGGGTTCCTTTTAAAACCTTTAACTGCACAGTTTTTCTTATTTTTTTTTTATTTTCTGGATTTTCTCTCGAATTTTCAACTCTCTCTAATTTTCTCTGATTTGTATCTGTCCAAATGTGCTCTGTAATTTTTCCTGCTATTTATAGTGCTTTGTGGAATTTATTGTGCATTAAATGGGACAAGATAATTGCCTTATCCCTTGATTTTTGGCTTTTATGTTGTCTTAATTTAATTGGCCGAATTTTTTCTTATTTTTCCCAGCTGCCACGACCCAATTCTGGATGATTCATGATTTTTCCTGATTTTTCTTGATTTTTCCTTAATTAATTATGAATTTTCTTTAAGCATTTAGTATTATTTTAGCACATTTCGCGTATTTTAAGTAATTACACGTATTTATACTTACATGTATATTCATATATAGTACAAATAAATATTCTTAAATATTATTTTGGTCATTCTAAAATTTTTAGTATACATATAATATGTCTCTAATAATTTATTAGTTATTATATTACACTTTTTGCCTTTTTGGTAATTAGCAGTTATTATGCTTAAAATTTGAAAATTTTATAGTCTCCTATTTTACTATTTATTTTCTTAAATTTAAGTTTATAGGGTCATTTTTACTGATATCTTGTTAAATAGTTTATAATTTGGGTTTGATCGGATCTTTTAACCGATCGCCCTAAACCTTGAGTTCTAAGTTCAATCCTATAGTTACTTGGCTGAACTTTGGGGCTTACATAAGGATAAGTTTTCCTTTCAATATTTAAGATTTAAGTTTGTCTTAGGGGGTTGCCATTTTAGTGCTAAGATCTTCATAAGGTAAACTGTCAATTTGTAGCTCAAATGAAATATTATGATGCTTATGAGTACTTTAATGATCTTAGATAGTGTAGAAACTTGCAAAATTTGGTTCCTTGATAATTAATAATGGCATGATATGCAAGGGGTAGGGTTAGATTTTCATGACATGTTGATTTAAGTGAAGTGGAAAGTTTTTGTTGATAGTTGATAGATGTTTGACACATAAAACTTATGTTTAAGAAGTTTGAAACATGGAATATATGAAATCCACTTGGAATCATTGACTCTAAGGCATGTTTAGGGTGAAATTTGTTGATTTCAAGTGTTATTGAATTATTGGACGTGCTAATCTAAAGGTTAGACAAGGGTTGGTTGACTAAGGATTTGATTTGAGTGGGTTGACACGTGGTTGATCTCCTTCCATCATGTGGTCACCCTTATTTGTAATCTAATATGAAATTTTGTTTTGTATGTGTTCTTAGGTTTATTCAAGTTTAGATGATGTTTCTCTTGATGATTTTAGGCTTTAAAGGTGTTTAGGATAGCACATCATTCATATATGTTGATTAGGATGCTTAAAAATGTAATCTTGATGATGGAATGTTTAGAATGAGTGAAAATGCAAAACATCCAAAACATGAATTACTTAGCAAATATGGCTCACCAACAAGCACTAATTTAGGAGTTCTTTCCATTAGTGATTACTAAGGGAAATAGATAAGAGAAATGGTTTAGTTAGATCTCTTAACTACAGGGAACCAAAAGGAATATTATTCAAAGGAGATAAGTATTGTTTGTGTATATGTATGGGGGCACCATTTATATGTTTGTCATTAGGGAAAATTACAAGGGAAATGTTCAAATGGTGCGACTCAAAAAGTAATGAAAATTACATGTCCAAAAAGGGTAAAATGGCAGTAAACCAGAAGGGAAAGTATCTTCAAGATCACATGTTGTGGAAGGGAATCCTACAGCACATGGCAATTAGGTAGTGGATGTATCCTTAGTAGACATAAACAAAGAAGACCACAAAGGTGACTCGTATCTGGCAAAATGAACATAAGCAAATAGGTTGGACAATGGGTAAGTAAGCTTAGATTAATGTTGGCAAAGGTAGCAATAAGATGACACAAGTTGTATATGCTCATGGAGCAAGTTAGCATTTCCTTCTAATCAGGCATGGCAGCTTAGACAAGGGTGAAACAACTTATCATATGGTGGAGAAGGAAGTCTTAGACGTAATTCTACTCATCCTTGGAAAGCTAGTTGCTTAAGATTCCAAATATCGAGTTTTGTAAGTCTCGAAGTTAGCTTTGAGTGAAAGGTCTAATGGTTAGTGCATCTCATCTAAAGTTCAACAAGTGTTAGGGAAAGGTTAAAATTCCCATCACATCTTTATTATACTTAGTGATGCAAAGGTAATGAAAATAATAAATCTCGAGATGATACATAAAGACTATGATACAATCTCACGCGATAGAATCTATACTTTATCACTTGTAAAAATGAATCATCATCACTCAATTCTTGTGATTGAGTTTGTATTGTAAGTTAAAGCTTCCAAGTACACTTTAAATTCAATAGATGTGGCTCAAAAGACAACACCAAAAGTTAGCCTCATAGACCACTTGTTAAGCCCAACATTGTCTACCTTCTACCGATTGAAACCATACTTTGCAAAAGTTAGCATTTTCTCTCATCTCTATCTTCCTCTAAAATAGTCTTGAATGTATGTTCATTCTCTTTAGCTCTTTTCTTTCTTTTGACTTTGCACTTATAGTTTAGTATTTTTTTTTTAGGTTTACTTAATTTTTTTACAAAATTAGCTCAAGTAAGATGAAACACTAATATATCTCCCTACAATTTGTGTTTTTCCTCATATTTTCACTTTTATTGATGATGTTATCAAAGATACTAACTAAAGTTTTCTTTTTCTTTTTCTTTTTTTTATGGGGTATTCAAGAATTCTTATGGCCTATTCAAGAAAGCCACTCTCTTAATCCTTAGTGAAAGAATAGAGGTACCATATTTATTTATGAATATAAAATTCTCTCCTCTTTTACTTTTTTTTATTCCTACTATTTATATCTATTGAAAGTAGTTACATCTATTGTATGTTTAATTTTTCCTCACTATACATGATGTATACATCTATTATCTTTTTATCCAGATCTTTGCCCTTGTAATATTTTGGCCACATGTAGACTATTTTATTATTTTTTATCTAGATCTCCACTATGTATAGTAGCAAGTGTATCGTCTTGACACTTTTATTGTGATTCTTATGCTTTGGCCTATTAATAAGTCATTTGAGACATGATTCTTTGATATTAGACTAACCTCTTAAGAGTGTGGGTTGAGGCAAGAAACCCATTAACGGGCTTGTTCAAAGCCCAAGTTGAGCTCCTCAATGCTTACCCAATCATATCATGACTTAGGATAGGCATTAGCATTACTAACAACCTTCTCAATGCATGGACTGAGCTTCCAATAACTCGATTAACTCAATTACAGGATGATTGCCAATCTCATGCCACCTTATAGCCCTTTGACGCTAGGATGATAAGCCTACAGTGTACAAGCCTAGTTCATAGGATCAAGAGAAGATAAGATGAGAATAGGTTAGTTAGATAAAGAAAGTTCACAGCTCATCCATGCATAGTTGAAGATTCATATCATATATGTAAAAAAAAAAAAGATTTTGCTAATAATGATTGCACCCATAGCATTTGCTAAAGCTTTATAAAATAAAAGAATTATTTTATTAAACAATTAGGAGTGCTTAGTACAAAATAAATTTTTCAATAAGATATGTAATATTCGAAATCTAACTATCTATTTATAATAAAACAAAAATACTATATGACTCATGAGAGTTTTATTTCAAAAATAATTCATAAGAGATATATAAATAGAAAATTGCAAGTAGATTAAAAGGAGCAATTTAATAATTTATTTTCATGTTAACTTTGCAAAATTATATTATTAGCAATGTGAAAAAGAAATAACATTTTGAAAGATATTATACAATTAATCATTCAATAAACCAAATTTATTTTCATATAGCAATGTAAAAAAGTTACAACACCATGTCATATAAATTGGAATTGTTTTAGTGATAAAACTAGAATGATTGTAATATATTATTGTAATTATTATTTTTGACATACTACAAATAAAAAAATTAATGTAGGAGAATTCATTTAATTAAATATGACTTTGTAATAAATAAATTTATGTTGTTAGTTATTATAGAAAAAAAAATGGTTAGAAAGAAAGGGATAAAAGGGAGTGTTATTCAAACAATAAATACATCTTGAAAAAAAAGTAAAATGACACTTATGAGACTAAACCCAAGACCTTATGTTTAGTAAATAAACACTTTACCACTTAACCATGCCTAATATTATATTAAAATTTACTCTAAAATATATATAATATATAGCATTTTATTTTAAAAAGTTACCAATGACCAACCCCCCTCACTCCGATGCCTTATTAAATCCATCCCCAATGTATCTTAAAAATATGGTCAAGTGCAAGTTGAAAATACAATTCACCTTTAATAAATGGATTACTAATCTCACCTATAAATATCGGTAAAACCACTAGAAATAGATCCAAATTCTCTTAGTTTAACCTCTACTCTCTTTCTTTAAACCCTCTTAAGCCTTATCTGATTTAAGCATTGGAATTGTAGTATGGAAATTATCTCAAATGGTCTTTTCAACTTAAATTTGTTACTTATGTAGGTTGCATCCAACTGTATTGACCCTTGACAAAAGTTGATCATCAACCTTTACAATCTTGGTACATTTATTGTGATTCTTACACTTTGGCCATGGTAGTGCAATGACATAACATAATTGTCCTAAAAAATAAAGTAACTTAATTTAAAATATCTTTTATATGTATAATTTCATAAGCTTTTTTATTTTAATCATAGAACTATTACGCTCCAAAGAGATGAAGCTATAACGGTCTAACCATATGAACCATCCTAAAATAAAAATTAGCCCCACAATTGCTATCGTAAATTTAATTCACACAAAGTATACTTAACTTAATTGTTTTGAAGTATTTAATTTGATACCTGTCTACTATAAACCTATGGTGTAATCCTTTAAAATAACTGCTAAACTTATCAATAGTCAAACTTTCAAAAGAATCGAATTTCATATATGATATGTGGTACGATACTTTAAACATTTGCAAGATTGTGATTGCATGAAAAGCTAACATTTTTGAAAAATATTTTGTAAAAATCAAAAGGTTCCTGATACTTAATATATAGACTCGAAGTTGAAAACTACTAGGCCACCTAAGGAGACCTTAATGGTTTTATTAAAAAGTTAGTAGAGTCGACAATAAAAATAAGAGTACATCCAATTCTTCTTAATCCTCACTCCTCGACCCTGTTCGCTAATAATTTAGACTTAGGTGATGTATTTGTAAATCTACCTTGAACTTACAAAGCAATCTATAAAAAAATGAGCAACAACTTGTTCAGTAAATGAGATGGAAATAAAAATATGCAACTAACATAGAACAACCAAGGTTTTCAAACAAATTAGTTAGATGATAGACATGTACAAGCAAGTGCTATCGAACGACATTGTCCATTTTATCATGAGATTAAAGAAATTGTACTTACTCTAATCTAGGTTGAAGAGTTTGATGACACACTTACAAATTGAAACCAAAGTTTTTACAATGGAGAACACCCTCCACCTAAGGTTACCTTCGAGCCATAGTCTCCAACCTTACAGCGACCTTCTCTCCTATCATTTAGCTTAACTAAAGATAGGGAAAAGATAATTTCAACTATCGCTATCGAAAAGTCTGTATTTGGCCCAAGAATCCTAATTATTTCTCTTAATAGGTTGCGATGCAAGTCAGGTATTAGGCTAAGTTTAAGTTATGTTGTTTTCAAAGTGATCAACTAATTTCAGACAATCCAATCAAAGCAGTAATCACAAAATAAGCTAAACATAGAGCTTAGCTCACTCAACAGCAGATTAATATTAAAGCATATGCACTATGCACATACAATCAACTAAATTACAACCATAAACAAACCCATACTAAAGCCCTCCAAATATTCTAAAATAATACTTTAAAATGTAGTGAAGCATTGAACCAACTTACCTTGTGTGTTGATATCATCCACTTAAATTCATCCTTAAAAATTCAACACACTTACTTTAGTTTTAACTAAATGTAAAGTGTAGGTTTATTTAGCTATTTCTTACTATTGAAGCCTCTAAACAAGATTATGAAAGTATGTGTAATGTTAAGCTTTTGTCTAGGAATCCTTTAACAAAGTGTTTAACATAAGTATTCCTTAACAAATAACTGTTGGACCAAGTCTCTAAAGTTGTTTTAATTAGGTTTCATTCACTAGCCAACCCTTTAAACAAGTTTTTAATGTTGTTATGGTTAAGCTTCTTTTTACCCTCTAAACAAGTCACTAACTCTAGGATCAAGTCTCTCTCTTTTCTTTTCTTTTTTTTTTTCAAGTTTAACCATCTAACAAACTCTCTAACAAGACCTCAACTTGTACATTTTACAAAATTTATGCACTTCACTTCAGATCCCAAAACTCATTGTAACATTCAAATCCACCCTTCATTAATCCCAATAACATCGTCTCTCCTAAGCTCCTTTATTTTCATATGCTTAATTTAAGTAATTCTACACCAAAGCTACCTTCCAAATACATCCATCACTTCCATTCACATCACTCAACTCCATGTCATCAAAATTAGTAGGATACATTATAAATCAACTCCAGGATAAGTAAAAATTAATGAGTGCATTATTACTGATTAAAAAAATGCTATGAAAGATGCTAGAGCATATTTTCTCAAGAATAATTAAATAAAAACCTAGAAAAATTAAGTAGCTTGAGAATTCATAAAAATAGGAGAAAATATTTTTGGAAAATATCTCTTTATAGCAATCTTTTATATAATATAATGATATCTAGAAAATTATGAGTTCAAAACTATATTATTAAAGGTATTAAAAACAACTTTAAAATTAATGCGAGTTTTTGTGATTTCTTAAAAACCACATATATCACCACAAAATTTTGGCTTACCAATATTTTTTCCAAATTATACATATAAAGTATTTCAAGATAAATTTTCCTAGAATTTTTTGAATTAGTTTAATATTTTTAGAAATTAAGAGAAAATCAGCCAAATTCAAGCACTTACCGTAATCCGACCATCCAGCTACACCACCATCCACCACCCTTTGTCAACACATTTAGGTACCACCAGTTTGTACCCAAAATCCTCTTAAAGTCTCCATACCATGATCTTACTTGATTTCCACCCTTTAGCTTAAATTTTTGTAAAACTTTTTTACCCATTTTCTTTTGTCACCACAATCTTTCCCACATCTATAAGATCTTATTTGAGTTTTAGGAGAGAAAATTTCAAATCTTTTAAGTTTGCATGTGAGAAATAGAGTTTTTTCTCTCTCTTAAGAGCTTAAGTATTACTCGCTAACCTAGCTTACAAGGTATCTTAAAGCTTATAAGTTTTCACCAACTATTATCCTAACTATTTTAGTTATAATATTATTATTTTATTATATATTCTTATTGCGAACTCATGGGGTGTTCTCAACTAACTTTTAGGAAGTATTAACTTAATCAAGTTACCTTCATGGATGCCCTAAATCGACCGTTCAAAACAACTATGTAAAAATATAGGCCTTACATAGAGTGTCCATTTGTACAAAGCAACACATATCTTCGTACTTATAATGTTTTTTCTATATTTTAAGGGATTACAATTTTTTTAAGCTATCATATCATTTTATATATGTATGAAGACAATCTATGTATCGTATAAAATTATAATATACAATTAAATAAAAGTTTCTTCACCATATTCATACAATTCATAATCATAATTGTTAATGTGATGATGTAATAATACATTAAGTAAATTTATTAACTTTATTAATATAAGTATTCACTTTAATTGATATTTGCACAAGGAGGGGGATTTTAACTAGTATATTTCTTAAATGCTACTAAATATAATTTTACATTAATAATATACTAGTAAACGTGAACCCACAATATGTGTATAAAAATTAAATGCAATGGTATAATTACATTTAAAAAATAAAACAATTAATCAAATGATGTCATACAAACGACGATAATCAATGAAAAAAGTATACACACATGGTCTAAAAAATGCATAAAGGAAAGCAATGTATAATTATATCAATACATTACATATATATTTGTTAAAAACATGGTAATCAAATCTATTTTGCTTCATCAAGTTGTTAGGTACTTGCACAAACAAATGGATGTTAATTAAGGAACTTATAGATTATAGAGTAAAAGTTTCCAACATCCTTCTACACTTATAAATCAATATAAGGGCATAATTTTTTATTATAAAAAATTACACGAAAGATATAGAATGTAGAAACCTAAATTGAAAATTTTTGTGCTATTAAATCTTTCAATGCATATGGAATCACTATAAAGTACATAAACCATGAAAATAAAATTAGCAAATATTTTATTTTACCATACTTGCAAAAGTTTGCTCTATATGGAAATAATTATGATATGATTAGAGAAAAAGCAATACTTCTCTATATATTTGGTGACATAAAATCAAATAAAGTTTATTATATAAGAAGGCATGTTTACAAGCCTATTAATATATAGAGTAAATGATATGGAGAGAAAAAATGTGGGAGTGAGAGGGATAGGATTGCAAATGTTATTAAGAGAAAGGAGAAAAATGGTTGAATTACCTTCTATATCAGTAAGCTAGATTTTAATATTATATGTTTTAGTGATTATTTTCAATATATTTCAAGGGTACTTAAATAACTATAAGAAGACAACAAATCCATCCACACATCAAGCCCCCCTTACATAATTAATGTAATATAGTATTAGATTGTAACAACACCCACAGTAATTAAAATTTAGCTATTATACTGTTCTCTAGGCCGTTATATATATATATATATATTCTATAATGATACATATATAATTATCATTGTAGAACTACAAAGCAATTTGGAGAAACGGAAAAAGAAATTGCTTTTTGTGAAAAGAATTCTTAAAATACACCTACGGAAAAATAATTCCAAAATTATGACACATAAAAGTGTATCTCGAAGTTATAATTCCAAAATATAAGAAAATTATAACTTCAAGATATGATTTTGTGCATATTACTTGAAATCGTATTTTAAAGATACAGTTTTTTTTTTTCATGATATGATTTTATCATATACTTAAAATTGTGTCTTTTAAGTTACGATTTCTTTACAAAAAATGAAGTTGAAATTTCAAGATATGATTTAAAATACTAAAATTTGGTGTTAGTGCTTTAAGAACCATATTTTGAGAATTTTTTTTCAAAAACAAAAGAAGCAATTTTTTTTCCTTTTCCCAAGCAGTTTGTTATGTATTAAATATCAAAAAAAAAAAAAAAAAAAAGGAAGCTGGGGAAAACTGATGCGAGAAATTGCAGGAACGGGACCTGGAGCAAGCACGGTTGAGAGGTGGACTACTAATCTATTAATTGTCCAGATCTTGTCTCCTTAAAACGAACGACTAGCTGGACTCATTAGCCTACCGGACCCATCCACACGGGTGGGCCGAAGATAATGTCCAAGGCCTTTTGTTTTCTAAGGTTTTCCCACAATTTCGTTGGATCTAACACCAATTAAATATGCAATATTTAGGTGGGGAAGGAAAAAAATTATTATATTTTGTTTAAATTAAAATCCTTAAAATAGGGCTCCTACGAAAATAATTCTAAGAGCACCATACATGAAATCAGATACTGAAAACCTGATTTCAATTTGTATTAAAGTCGAGTGTTGAACACCAAATTTTAATATAACTTGAAATTAGGTTTTCAACAACCAATTTTAGTACAATTTGAAATTGGGTTTTGAAGACCCAATTTCAGCACTCAATCTATTACCAGTAGAAAGTAATCTATGTTCGATATTCAATTTTAGCAATAATTCAATTTTAAGTGTAGTACTTTTTGGAATTAGTTTTGGATGAGTGCTATTTTAGAGATTTTTTTAATAAAAGATATATATATATTTTTTTATTTTTCCCCTAAATTTAGATTAGGGACTACATTTATTTTCCTCCGTACTTTTAAATAAGGGACTACATTTATTTTGCTATTACATAAGCAAATAATTCATATGAATAGACTGTGTTTTATTTCTCGAACCAAATAAACTTATCAATGAAAACCTTTATTGAGGGCATGATTTTGTTAATCATGTTTGAAAATCGAAATTTGTACAACTGAATTATTTGATAAGAACATCCAATGTTTGAGTCAAACTTAATTATCAATGGAAAAATTCTGGAAGAGAATATAGCATGTTTTTGTTTGGGAAAAAAATATATATTTGTAATATTATCTTAATTTGCTAGATCCTTATAACAGTGCATTGTACAGCGCATTGTCTCCCGATACTTGACCTCTTTCAAGGCCTCGGTGCTAGAAGAAAAATCATTATGTCAGTTCTAGGTTGAAGATAGGACATATTAGAGCTGGGTAAGTAACTGAATTCCACATAATATCACATCTATCCATAATACAGTGGATGTGGAACATGACTTTCAATTTGTACCACGGTAGTACATTTCATATTTACATTTCACTTTATAAATTAAGATCATATTTTATATTGTTCGTATAATGCAAAATAGCAATCTCTTTTTTAAGTGTAGGGATGCAAGCGAGCAAGCCGTGAAAGAATACTCGACTTGCTGAACTTGATAAAAACTCTATAGAATTTAGGGTTAGTTTTTAAGATATAATTTAAAACTCTATAGAATTTAAGATCGGGTTTTGGGATTAAAAAAAAAAACTTCGATAGGAAACCCAACTCAATAAAAAATATATATATATTAATAAAAATATTTACTTTTAACTTATGCAATATATATATTTTATACAAGTTTTACATTATATAATATATTTAATTCTTAGTTTTTATTATTGTATAAATCAATAAATATAATCTTAATTCTATATAAATTTTTCCCTTATATTTTCTACTTAATCTTATATAAACTCTATAAAAACCCGCTCTTACAGAATCAAAACTCTATAAGGTTGGATTTTAAAAATAAAGGGTAAAACTCTATAGAATTTCTATAGGGTTTTGAGAAATATTAAATTATATAAGGATGGGTTTGAGTTTTCACAAAACCCGTTTTAAACCCATTTCGACTGCATCCCTACTTAAGTATTACCCCAAGAACCATAACAAAAAAACTTGCCACTAAATGTGCTCACTATCCCATTCCGTACCTCCAACTTTCTTCATTCCTAATCCTCGCAACCGAGGGTTAGTTAAACTAACCCTCCAATTAATTTTGAGATAAGTAAGTAAAAATAAAACAAATAACAACATAAGTATAATAATACGTAACTAATAAATCAACATAATATCAAATACTTATGCAAAACACACACATATGATATGATATAATATATATATCTATATACATATGATATGATATTATATATATATATACTATATTAATGCACGTGATATGTACTAGTGCTATCATCTTATTCATGAGTGGTAGTAGATGGCTCAAACTAATAAGAGCAGCTTCGTTGGTAAATTGATAAGCTTGAAAGTGTAATCAATATACTGTAAAGTTGAGTTGCCAAACTACACACTTTTGTTTATCCGAAACTGGGTTTTTGAAAATATGACTCTTGAATTCTTTTATGAATGCAACCGAATGATTTTCATACATGTACTCAAAACAAGTCATGTAATGGCACAGCATAAAGTCTAAGTAGCCATTCAAAGCAAATAAAACATGCTCCTCATTTAGGAATTTACTTTTGTGAGATCTTATGAAAGCGATAAGTTGAAGAATTCATCCCCAAACACACGAACCACAAACTTCATAAACTAATACTTAGGGATACATAATATATTTTATTTTTCTTTTGATTTTTTAAGCTATTGTTACTATATTCTTCAAGGATTTTTGCAAACAAATGCTTAATATAACTATTAATCTTTTTAATAAAAATATATAAAATAAAGTCAATAAAATAATTTATAATTTTTTATAAGAATAGGTTTTCATTAGTTTTTTTTAGGCTCAAAACCTAAACCTGAATCCTATAAGTATTTAATCATATTTCGAAACCCAAAACCTAATAAGAACCTCGCAGAATAATATCCTATAAGATTTTTATCACATTAGATGTATCGGGTACACTATACCAATCCACCCGATTTCACCCCTACTAATACTCGTCAAAACCTTTGTTCACAATAACATGCAAGTAATTCCTAACCATAAGCATACAATAAGGTTACAAATGCCTAAGAAATGGAACATCAATGAAACAAATGGCATGGATACTCGCATGGACTAAAGCTACCTATACTAAACGCATTCCTCTTCACCTATCATATACAAGCACTTCTTTATCATAATCCATCCAAAATACAATGATCTATAGCTTAAACTTTTTCTATGTTAGCAGCGGTTTATACTAAATTTTAGCAACCACAACTTCTTTATTTCATATTGAACTTTAATGTTCTTTATGTCATTACAATAATCATTGCGAATATTACTCTAATACATTAAAATATACCAATCAACAAATTCATAAAATTACAAGAATATCCCTTCCTTTTTACTTTTGTCATAACTCTATCATAGTTGGTAATTAGCCGAGTCACACTTCATAGTCAATTATTTATCAAACTTCCCCGAATATCCGTATCTGGTCAGTTTATATCTCCCTTGGGAACATTAATTTAGATGATGAAAATATGATAAATATTATTAAATTAATCATCTATTACAAATTAAGTTATTATTTATATCTAAATATTAGTTAATTATGTAACAATTAGCCTTCTAACTCAATAAATTATAAGAAAATTATTATAAGCTCACAAAATTAGGCATTTTAGTTTTGAAGTTTCAAACTCCTACCTTGTTCCCAGCCTATATTCGCTAAAATACATTTTAAGCCCCAAATAAATTATATAAATAGCCCAATTTACATAGTAATTATCATCAAATTTCATCCACATCTATAATCACCATAAGTCATATCCACCACATAATTTTATTGAAAAACATTTAATATATTAAATTTTATTAAATTAACAGCTTTAAGAGATATTTAAAATAGTTATCAAACTCACACTTTTTTCTTGAATTTTAGATTTGGTGATGTTGAATATTATGGTGATCAATTTGAAATTAGATTGTAAGTAGTATTTAGAGTAAGCGGTTATCTTTTTTATGCATTGCATTTTCTAATTTTTCCTTTTGTTTTCATCCCTTACATTGGATTATGCTATTCCTTTAATTGGATATATTATATTCATCACTAGTTTTGTTCTTTTAGGAGAAATGATGGTATCCCCTATGTGAAATAATTTGACTCTTAAAAAAGGCCACCCATCTATTTGATTGAATAACTCTTTTCATCTATCAATATGTATGTATCGATCAATTTGATTGATATAATTTTTTTCATTAATAATTCATCTTTACTGACAAAGAAAGGGAAAAAAAATTCTTATAATACATTCAACAAAAAGTTGATAGCATATAAGTCTATGAATTACCACATTGACGCAACTTTACCACCATATCCAATATGCAACCCACCAAGTCATCCAGCATTGCTTCAAGGTGTGAATTAACTGCTTCAAAGCGTATAACATAAAATTATCCATTGTGTTAAATCATCAAAATATGATAGTCATTAGTTTTTATCGATTGTGATAACAATCCATAGGACATGGTAAAATCATCCCATCTTAGTAAGTTGTGGACAATTTAACCATTATCAAATGCATTTTTTCTAGCAAAAATAAAATAAAATTTCTATTGGGTGTGATAAAAATCCTTCACATATGGTAAAATTATTTCACCAAGTTAGATAATAAAGTTAAATTTTAGAGAGCTGAATTTGTTAGATTAAAATTTATTGGCTAGGCCCTTAGCAAACTTGATGAGATTTAGCTCAATGAGTTTAAAACGAAGATCATTAGATCGGATCATCCACTTTCAATCTCTCTCTAGTAGGATTGCACACTCAACATGGAAAACTACTGGGCTTTAGGCATCAAAGCAAGTTTGTTATAATAACTCTAAAATGAATAAACTTAATTTCATGTATTGGTCATCAATAAGATCTAAAGATGTTATCGAGTCAAGAGGCTTATATACTCGATCATACCTTCACATTGGGTACTTTAGAAGCTCCCCCAAAGATTAAAAAAATAGTGTAAGTTTCTAAAATACCTACCTTTAAAAATCAAACAAAACTCAAACTAAGAACAAGTTGATATCGACTAAGAACAATAAGGTTGATTACCTCTTTTGTCTATCACAAATGTATTTATTGTAACTATATATTCCTCCTCTTAGTTACTTCTCTTTAAGTCCTATCTTTAAATGTGATTTACACGTTACTCCTATGAGATCATGTATAACTTGAGATTCACTATGCATTTACGTTACAAGATAAACTAGAACCCCACATTTACAATAACCATTACTATTTTTACATTTAAACTAATAAAGCTACTTTAAATATGGTGATAAGTTTCATGTTCTAATAAAAATTTGAATATGATCATAAATTTTATTTTAAAATAAAAAATATAAATATAGTATAATGCTTTATTTATTATCAAAAATCACATTAAAAATCATTTAATCAATATAAGGTACTAAAAACGAACTACCTCTTATATATGATTATTCATTCACTATTCAAGAAGGCCAAAAAACCCAATCTCTCTCTCTCTCATTAACATGTTTTCATCATTAAATTGTATACATATGCAATATATATAAAAGGCAAGCATTTCTACAATTACATTAAATAAGACATAGTGGTCAAAAAGTAAAGATGACATTATTAGGTAGCAATTCTAGCAATAGACAAGTAAAGGTGGGAATTGGTTCCAATTATTTTGAGAACCGTTTTCATCCTTCTTGAATCATTTTACTAAGGTCCTACGAAACTTATGGTAGAACAGCGATCTTCTGATTGGATGAATAAGGCATGGATTCCATATTTCTACACATTTATTTGTAGTGTATATTGCAATCAAAATAATAATAAAATAAAAACTTTATTCAATTAAATAGTTTTCAAGTAAACAATATATTATAACTCCCCCCACATCTCAATAATATTTTCATTAAAATAGTCACATTATTGGTGGGCTGTGGAAGTAAAGCTCTCAAATCATGGCCATTCATCTGACATTAAAATATTTTCTATTTATCACTTAAGAACTGGATTTACCAACTAGTAACCATATGCATTCTTTATTCTTTATTCCCTTGTGGACGTGCCACAGCTTGCGGAAAACGTCAACTTTCATGACCTAAATATGGCTTGTATAAATAATTTGATTATAGGGATTGAATATAATAAAGAGAATTGAATAGAATAAGAATATATTATATCATGTTTAGTTTATATAATACAAAACATAAAATTTATATTAAAAATTAATTATTTATATTATAAAATAAATTCTTTTTAATATTTAATAGAAATAATATTAATTAACTCAATTTTATAATATTGATGGATATTTTTAAGAATGTTAAATATTTTTATTACTTGTCTAATGAATTTCATTTTTGTATCATGATATAGAAAAAATAAAATTTGAGCTTTTTGTCCGGTTTATCAATCAAATTTTTATTTAATCACTAAGTAAAATTATAAACTAAATATAAAATAAATTTTTTTATCTAATTTAATACTATAAAAATTATGTCTCGATCCTTTGACATCAAACGCTACTTTATTAAATTATTTCGGTACGGGACTTTAACGAATATTCTTTAACCAGATCGAAGATATCGACGTTGACCAAAGAAAAGTCATAACTGAGAGAAAAAATAATTGCTTTCAGACGTATTACACTATGGATCCGCTGCAGATTGATTCCTTAANTCAATATTATAATATTGATGGATATTTTTAAGAATGTTAAATATTTTTATTACTTGTCTAATGAATTTCATTTTTGTATCATGATATAGAAAAAATAAAATTTGAGCTTTTTGTCCGGTTTATCAATCAAATTTTTATTTAATCACTAAGTAAAATTATAAACTAAATATAAAATAAATTTTTTTATCTAATTTAATACTATAAAAATTATGTCTCGATCCTTTGACATCAAACGCTACTTTATTAAATTATTTCGGTACGGGACTTTAACGAATATTCTTTAACCAGATCGAAGATATCGACGTTGACCAAAGAAAAGTCATAACTGAGAGAAAAAATAATTGCTTTCAGACGTATTACACTATGGATCCGCTGCAGATTGATTCCTTAAATTCGGGTTTGTTTCTTATTTGAATATGCAAATAACCTCTGAACGTGGTCGAAAGGACGGCATATAGCAATGATTTTGAGATTTTAATAACAATTTAGGACGTATGTATCATAAATTTTTCAAAACTTATGGAGATATAAAACTATATTTAGAAGTGTAAGGAATTTTCCAAACTTAACTAATAGTTTAAAACATATACTTTCATTTTGAATAAAAAAATACCTTACACCTAATATATTTTTAAAATCTCAAAATCATTGCTATATGCCGTCCTTTCGACCACGTTCAGAGGTTATTTGCATATTCAAATAAGAAACAAACCCGAATTTAAGGAATCAATCTGCAGCGGATCCATAGTGTAATACGTCTGNTATATATATTCCCTTTCCTGTTGCTGATTTCTAGCAAGTGGCAGTAGTATAGTGTATTCTACATTAAAATCCTTAAGAAAAAGACACGATCATTTTACAGATCGTCGTACACATATGACACCGCTGGTTCATACTCATCTATAACAGCCTACCAAAATATTAAACACTAAATAGACGTAAACCCAAAGGGATCCTTCAAAATAATAACGATCGACTGTAATTTCATTATTGTCTAATTAAGTCAAAGACAATTGACATGTTTGATCAATTCGGAGTCTTCTAATACATACTAAGCAACCGTCATATCCGTGATATATTTTTTTCTTTTTTCATTTTTCAACTTTTCTATACACACGTTATACTTTTTTTATTAATTTTTTTAATGACGGAATGATATGGTTATATTATGACCATACCGGATAACAATAATTTACGCTATATAGATAATATAATCAAAAGTATTTTTATAATGGGATTTGAACTCATATAAATTGTTATAGGTATCTTAAATCTTAACCATTAGACTAACCTCTCGGATATATGTACGTTAGAGTTATCTATATGCTTATACACGTCTAAATTTAGTACAAATAGTTTTCGATTAACTAAGTTAATTTAAGAAGTAGTTGAATGCTAACCTCAACTTAGACAGAATTATTGCAGCAATATTGACTATGTGAAAGCTCTGTCATATTATATTTTTAATGTGTATTATTATAGTTAACAACCTCTTGGTGACTACCGACTATAGCATTAAAACTTGCAGAAAAAATATCAGTCTATAAATGATCTAATTAACCAAATCCATGATACCAAGTGATTTTTATTTGTCTTCAGTAATTAACAAAAATGTATGTCTTAATACTTAAACATTACAATGCAAAGTTCAAATTCAACAATAAGTCTCAATAACAACAAATATAATGCCCGCAAGAACCAGCTACCCCAGGTAATGCCATCCTTCCATACAGATTTCATGACGCAAGGAAAGAGCACCAATTACATATTAAACTTCCTTAGCTTTGGCTGTTTTATGGCTTTCTTAGTGCTTTTGTTTTATATGTCTAGAGCCATATGCGCTGGTTTTTTACTCAACTAACAAAGTTTATGTTAAAGTTTTAAAAAGCACACACTTTCCCAATGTTTTGGCTTTGATATCTATCGTCATGCTTGTCTGTAACAAACTTATAGAGACAATATATTACAACCCAAAATCTTTTTCTTACCAATTCTAGGCCCTAGTGTTATATGTTTCATGGAATTTTAAAAATTGAAGAAAAAGGTTTCATAAACAGACAGAAAATTTTATGTAGGAATTGAACATGGAGGACATTTCACATTTAAGAAGCTCGTCCACCATGAAGGTTACAAATGCGACACTTTCACGGCACTTTCAAATGGGGTAACAAAAAGGCATCGGATAAAAGTTTCACCATCATCGGTTATTCCTATATTTACACCATCTTACAAAGACGTAAAACAACCACCTAGCCGACCCTATCTGTGTCTTCCATTTCTGATTCCTCGGGTAAGACCACAGCCTTTGAGGAGGATACAGCAACAGAAGATCTCTGAGCATGGTATTGTTGAACTACCAAGACCGAGGCCGGAACGGATATATCTGAACTTGTTAATAGACCGCCAACAGGACCGAGTTCGGGGCAATCACTTTTTCCATATCCATTCAGAGCTGCAGCTAGCTGGCCCTCTGGCATTCTACCAACTATGACTAGATTGCAATGACTAACTTCCTCGATTATGTCGACTGCTTCACTCGGAGATTTCACTTGCTTCTCTTCATATTTGACTGAGGTCTCATCAGAAATGGTATCCTTGAATTCCTCAAGAAACTTTTCGTCAGTTGAAATCAATTTGTTTGATTTATCCTCCATATTGACTTGGGTAATCTCGCCATGAACATCAGGGCTCACCATGAGCCTCATAACAACTAAACTAATACCAGGATGCTCTGCCATGTGCTTTCCGTATGCCAGACCTTCACGATCATCACAACCCCCAAAAAATAAGACTGCTATGGTGGAAGAAACATTGCTAGCCGATACATGGGAGCCTCCACCGAATCCACGGTCGACCAGTATACCAACTGAGCATCGTGCATGCTCCAAAACCCTCTTATTGACCCAACGGAACTCATTACGAGTTGTCTCCAATGCTCCATCAAGTCTCTGATGCTTGTGATATGGGAGGATTATAATTGCAGCCCTTTTCGTCTCGGCACTGGCACATATGTCCTCGTGTATGTTGGACATTGCTGAAATTGCTGTCATTGGACGAATCAGCACATGACTAAGCTGTCGGAACGCCTCAAAAGCTACAACAATTTGATTATCAGTGTCTAGCCCTTTATTCCAGAAAGGAAGCCCATTCTTTCTTGCCTTGTGAACCATCAAGATAGCTGATGACCTCTCAGAGAGCTCCATGAGGTGCATAGCATAGATGCAAAGTCCATCCCTCTTCTCAATGCCTCGTGATGCCTCGATAAGGTTAAGCATAGTGGGGATGTTCCTAATGCTGTGGAAACAAGCAACGATTCGAAGTTGTGAATCAGGATCTTTCCTTTCAACTGTTCTATGCTTGTAGTTACTTTTACTTTGTAGTTTAGCTGGCTTGTACACCGCAATGACCAAAGGTGTTGTAATGAATGTTGTAAATACAGCCATCAAAACCATTATGGCAAAAGTTTGGTCATTCAATACCTGCAAATTTGAAGGGCAACATATATTTTAGTACCGAGAAAGATTGTTTCCAGTTGTTAGAGTATTATATAAAGATAACAGTTGAGTTCTTACCTTTCTGTCCTTACCAATGTTGAGAACAATGAGCTCCACCAAACCTTTGGTGTTCATCAAGAACCCCAATGCTACCGCTTCTTGAAAAGGGACTTTGCAAGCAAGGGACACACCTAAAGTTCCAACAACCTTACCGAAACAGGCAGTACATATGACTAACACAAGAAGACCCCATGATTGAGCACCTCTAATTGTTGCAATATTTGTCTTCAATCCGCTTGACACAAAATACAAAGGAAGGAAGAGCCCGGATACAAGATCCTCTACCTTCTCAACAAGTGCGACAGCAAATGGCCCTTCTTTTGGCACAAGAACCCCGATAATAAAAGCACCAAAAAGAGCATGTATTCCAATTACATCAGTGACAAATCCAGCAGCCAAAACAGCACATAAAGTTGCACAGACATACATTTCATCCACTGGTTCACCCTCTGGACATCGCTTTGCCATCCATCTAAAGATTGGGGGGATGATGAATATACAGCAGATAAGAAAACCAATTCCACACAGGAAAACCCATAAAGAAACAAGGGGAGAATGGCCAGTTCCAGAGAGAGCAATGGCAAGAGCAAGGAGGATCCATGCGGCTACATCATTCACCGCCGCTGCTGACATTGCCATTTGACCAAGGTCTGTTGTTAGAAGCTTAAGTTCAGCAAGAATACGGGCCAAGACAGGGAATGCAGTGATAGAAAGGGCTACACCCATAAAGACAAGGAACGGGGCTTTGTCTACTCCTTTGGATATGGTTCCACTAAGAGCAAAGGATGTCCCAATTCCTAAAACAAATGGAAGGCTAATTCCTGCTAACGCTATGCAAAGTGCTCTCTTCCCAGTCCGGCGAAGAGATTTTGGATCTAACTCAAGACCTACGAGGAACAGAAAAAATAGAAGCCCAAGATTGGCCAAAGTATCCAACACTGTAAGGCTTCTAGCAGGGAAAATTTTTTGGAGATAGTGTTCATTGCGACCCAAAACAGATGGACCAAGCAATATTCCTCCCTGCCAAAGTAAGAAATATGACATGACTTTATCTGAAACCAGCAGCTATGCTGCAAATTTTAAAAGATGATAAAAGTGAAATATAATCAATGGAGTTTTTTGCTTGGAAAAACACATCTCAATTTGTCCCATCGAGTGATCATTGCAAATCATGTTGGTTGTAACTTTTATAGGTAGCAGAAACAATGAAATAGGAAAAGATTGAGAAATTCAATCTAAAACTAAGTCAACAATCAGATAATTGCATTAAAATCTTACTAAAAGCAGCAAGGAAATTCCTCCAACATCCTCATTTGTTTAATTTTTAAGGATGTGATGAACATAACAAAGAAAACTTGCTGTTATGCCAAAAGCCACTGCAAAAGGGAAACAAACTTACCACTATCTCTGCAATGACCCGAGGTTGTCTCAGTGGCCTCAAAAGAAACGTGAGAAGGCGAGTCAATGCAACAACAAGACATATCTGTATGATTGCAAGAGGTAGAGCATAGTCTAAAGGATTATCATGCTGGAAGACCCCATTAGATGTGGCCTTCATAGGTGCTGGACATGAACTTGCATTTGTAGCATTTGCAGCCATTTTGCATCAAAACAAGGTTTATCACAAACACCTCCCAGGAATTCCTTATTCAATTCCTGCAGAAATAAAGTAAAAAACATAGACGGATCAATGGATATTCATATTCTATATTATGTAAACTTAATAAACTTCTTATATATTTGCCGATTTCTGAGTAAAAGAATCCATCCAGCCCTTAAAGAAGTAAGTGGGATCATAATTTGGGGTTATACCTGTATCTTCACTGAACTCTTGCTAACAACGAAATCATGACTCTGGCAAGCTCTTTCAGTTTGTGAGATGTATTAAAATGCAACATGATTTCTCAAACTAAATGAAATAAAATTAAAAGAAAGAATTGTTCTCATAGGCTGATTTGTTCAACGACTACCACTAGAACTAATCCTTTTGGGTATAACACGCAATCCCAGACTGCCCAGAAGAAATCCTATGGCAGTTTAGTTCTGCCTGACATGCCAGAACACCAAGTGCATCACTCCTCATTTTCTTCTAAAGAACAATCGATAAAAAAGGATCCCAAAACTACAATCATCATCATCATCAAGTTGGACAAAGACTTAACTTCAAGATTTTGACTAAGGATGATTGAAGAAATTATTTAATTAAAAAAAAAAACAGAGTAGAGGAAAGAAGGAAACACAAGGGAACCCAGATTGCGTGTTCAAAACATTACTTCTGAACATAGATTCACACGACCTCTGCATTATCAACATATAATACATAGATCGTTGACTTTATAAATCACACATGCCATTTGCTAAATTATTATAGATTTGTGTACCAGGGAGGTTGTTCTTATTAGCATCACCTTGGGAAGGATTCTGAGCCATTGGAAATTTAATATATCTATATAAAATAGAATTGGAAAATCTGCTATTCTCAAATACATATTACAATCAATCAAGAATTAGAATATTTGGGATATTAGCTTGCCAGTTGTAAATATCAGGATTACAATACATCATACTTATTTTCTTCCCATATAAAGCTTTCATTAACCAGAAAACACCTATTGAAATCAAAATCGAAAAAAAAAAAAAGAAAATCACTGCAATTGGATAAGCATTTGATTTCCTCTTGTATGTGACTATGATTTTCTTCTTTAAACACACGATCATTTTATACTTGAATCCAAAAAACTTGAGGAAATTTCCTTTTGAGGAAAACCCTCAAATCAATTTGAAAGCACCACCATAACCTCTATATTCCGTGGCATCCTATTCCATACAATTAACCACCCCAACCCCTCCTCCCAAAAAAAAGAAAAAAAAAAAATAAGGTATTTATATGTGGAACACGTTGCTTCAAGCCATACAAAGTAAGAGTGATCTTCAAAACCATTTGAATCAATTTCGATACTTCTCTATGCAACAAGTCTCGTCACAGTTACATATGACAAATATGTAATATAGATACCACTTTTACTTTTCCATCAATATACCTGGCAACATGTAATTTCTATAGAGACAGAAACACCCAAAGGATTCACAGAACTTTTGTCACACAAACCATACACTCCTATGGACCATATGAACATAGAAACTTATGTAGACACAAAACTTGATAAACTAATTTATATACTGATAATCTTAATTACTACTATCTGAAAAACAAAAACTAATAATAATAAACCAACGAAATCTCTACATAACTCTCAAAATTACACGTCAATATGCAAAGTGTAATATAGTAAACACTATATCTTCATTATAACTAATTATTCTACGGTCTTATCGGCGGACCGTCATACACAGAGCGAGAGAGATACCTGAATATCGACCAAAACTCTGATCAAACCTTACTCAAATACATTGGTTATTTCTCTGTACATATATGTATGTGTAATGAGTGTAGGTGTAGGCTGTTATGGTTATATGCACGTATTGCAAGCAACAAGGCGCTGTGTTAAGCTCGCAGGTATAATTTGCGAGAGAGAGAGAGAGAGAGAGTGTGTGTGTGTGTGACAGAAACCAATAAGACAAGCAGTTCGGTTTTGAAGTGGCCTTCCGTTTAAATAGAATCGCCATCAATGAAATTCCGCTTTTGCCATTACTCTTTTCGTGCTAGGGAGTACGAGGAGACAAAACGGACACAAATTATATAATTATCAATTATATATATATATTTAATAATACTCGTAGTGAATTTTTAAATAATTACTACCTTTAGTGTTTGATTCCAATTGACATGTATTAGAATATTTTAGGAATATCTGTCAATTATGTAAAGAGTATATTTAGGATATTTTTTATATTTAGAAAGTATTAGAATATTTTAGGATCTGTAAATATCTGTCAATTATGTAAAAAATATATTTAGAATATTTGTTTTCTATGTTTAGAAACTTAGTTAGTGCGTTTATGTTATATATATATTAGCCATCTTTGGCCTGTAATATGAATATATATATACAGAAATTTTCTTCTCAAAATTTTATATGGTATCAAAGCCTGATTAAAAAAGAAAAAAAAAACGCTATGACTAGCAAAGGAAAGAAACCAGTCTCCCCTTACCTATTGACTTCGAGTGATAATCCTGGTAATATAATTACTCAGGTGCAATTAAAAGGAGACAATTATGATGAATGGGCTCGAGCGATGCGAACGTCGTTGAGGGCCAAGAAGAAATTTGGATTTATTGATGAAACGATTAATCAACCTGCTAATGATTCCACTGAATTAGAGGATTGGTGGATTGTGAATTCAATGTTGGTTTCATGGATGCTAAACACAATCGAGCCAACACTGCGATCTACCATAACATATATGGAGATTGCAAAGGATTTATGGGAAGATATCAAAAAGCGATTCTCTATCGCTAATGGACCTCGTGTTCAGCAGATCAAGGCAGAACTTGCCAACTGCAAACAGAGAGGTATGTCAATTGTGACTTATTATAGGAAATTGAAACAACTCTGGGAAGAGCTTGCGAATTATGAGCAAATTCCCATCTGCCATTGTGGAAGATGCAATTGTAATATTGCAGTTGAACTTAACAAGAAACGAGAAGAAGAGAGGCTTCATCAATTTTTGATGGGGTTGAAAGATGCATTATATGGAGCAGTTCGTTCCAATATTTTGAGCACAGAACCATTGCCAAACTTGAATAAGGCATACTCGTTGGTATGCCAAGAAGAACGTATTAGAAACATCTCACGAGGGAAAGAAGAACATGGAGAAGTTGTGAGTTTTGCAGTACAGACCAATAGAGGAGGGCGGGAGTATAAAACAGAAGTGAAAGACAAATCTGCCATTTACTCACACTGCAAACGAGAGGGACATGATTCTAAAACTTGTTTTCAGCTCATTAGATATCCGGAATGGTGGGGTGACCGACCCAAAGGGGTTGGACATGGACGAGGGGGATAGAGTGTAGGTTGTGGGCAAAGTAATATGCCAAAGGTGAATACAGCCCATGTAATTGGGCAGCCATCATCATCAATGGCAGCAACGGAAGAAATTACAGCTTTTAGGACCTTGACAGCAGAATAATGGTCATTCTTTCTCAATTTTTTGAACATGTGCAAACCGGGTACTAGTGAGAAGATGAATGGTAAGGATAATCTGAATTGGATTATTGATTTCGATGCTTCACAACATATGATAGGTACTTTAGAATGTTTAACAAATTTGAAAGAAATTGTGGCATGTTCAATTGAATTACTTAATGGAGAGCAGGTGATGGCATTGAAGGAGGGATCAGTTTGCTTGAGAAAACATATCAAACTAAACAATGTTCTCTATGTTCCAAATTTGAATTGTAATTTGATATATGTGTCGCAATTGCTTGATGGCTCTAATTGTAATGTTCAATTTACTGATAAAATTTGTGTTATATAAGACCGCACCTTGAGGATGGTGATTGGAGCGGGTGAACAGTGCAAGGGACTTTATTATTTGAAGTCAGCAATATCAGTCCAAGCATGCAAGACAAGCCATGTAGATTCTTTTGAATTATGGCATAGGAGGATGGGGCATTCATCTGCAAAAATTGTAGAATCTCTTCCTTAAGTTGAATTTAGTAATAGTTCAGTAAAAAATAAACCATGTTCAATTGAATTTTGTTGAATTGTGGCATGTTCAATTGAATTTTGTTTGAGAGCTAAACAAACAAGAGAAGTTTTTGTTTCTAGTGACACTAAAGTAAATGAAATTTTTGAATTAATTCATTGTGATTTGTGGGGACCTTATCGTGTTAATGCTTCTTGTGGGACCTCGTATTTCTTTACCATTGTTGATGATTTTTCTAAGGGTGTATGGATATATTTGTTAACTGAAAAAACAGAAGTGGAACTTGTCATGCGTAATTTCTTTGCCATGACTAAAAGACAATTTCAAAAAGATGTGAAGATAGTTAGAAGTGATAATGGGACTGAATTTGCTTGCTTGCATAATTATTTTTCTGAAATAGAATTTTACATCAGACCTCATGTGTAGGAACACCTCAACAGAATGGACGTGTTGAGAGGAAAAATCATCATATTTTAAATGTGGCTAGAGCTTTAAGATTTCAGGCCAATCTTCCCATCAAATTTTGGGGAGAATGTGTTCTAACGGCTGCATATTTGATCAATCGGACTCCTTCTAAGTTATTAGGAGGAAAGACTCCTTATGAGATACTGTTTGGTAAACCTTCTAGTTATAATCACATTCGAACTTTTAGGTGTCTGTGTTATGCTCGGAACTTAAATAGGGAAAAATACAAGTTTGCTAGCAGGAGTCAACGTTGTTTATTTGTAGGATATCCTTTCAGAAAAAAAGGGTGGAAAGTTTATGATCTTGATACAGGAAAATATTTTGTATCCAGGGATGTTGTGTTCTCTGAATCTGAATTTCCATATACTGATAAGGAGGGTGTACAACTAGATCTTGTACAAGATGCTTCTTTCGATATCACCAATCATTTTAATGGTGAATTGAATGAGGAAGACGAAAGTAAGGTACCTGAGAATTCGACTGTGACTCAAAGTGATAATAACGACAGGGGGGGGTGTCATTGAAATCATGGGTGAATCTGTTCCAGAACAACTTGGACGGGGTCATACAACAAAAGAAGCTTCTACTCGGCTGCGAGATTTTATGACATATACTGCATAACAAATAAGTCCCTCTGCATGTTCCTCCACTTTAATTCCATCCATAGGTACCTCCTATCCTATAGCACATTATGTAAATTGTGACAAATTTTCTCCACAAAATCGTTCTTTCTTAGCAGCTATGACAATCGAAAAGGAGCCTGTTTCTTATATTCAGGCCATCAAAGACATTCGATGGAAAGAAGCCATAATGAAAGAAATTGAGGCACTTGAGGCTAATGGGACATGGACTGTGGAAGATTTGCCATAGGGAAAGCAAGTTATAGGCAGTAAATGGGTTTACAAGATCAAATATAACTCAGATGGTTCAGTTGAACGTTATAAAGCTCGATTGGTGATTCTTGGCAATAATCAGATTGAAGGAATTGACTACAATGAGACCTTCGCTCCTGTTGCAAAAATGGTTACTGTACATACTTTTCTTTCAGTGGCAGCAACAAAGGGATGAGAACTCCATCAAATGGATGTTCATAATGCATTCTTGCATGGAGATTTAGAAGAAGAGGTGTACATGAAGATGCCACCTGGGCTCTCTACTCAACAGCCTGACAAAGTTTGTCGATTACGTAAATCACTTTATGGGTTACAACAGGCCCCCCGATGATGGTTTTCCAAATTGACAACTGCATTAAAGCGGTATGGATTTCTTCAATCTCAATCTGATTATTCATTGTTTACTTTAAATCGAGACAAGATACATTTGAGTATACTGGTGTATGTCGATGATCTTGTTATTGCGGGGAATAGTAGAGTTACCATTCAAAAGTTTAAAGATTATTTATGTCACTGCTTCTATATGAAAGATTTGGGAACATTGAAGTATTTTTTAAGCGTAGAGGTGGCTTGGAATCAAGAAGGAATTTTTCTTTGCCAACGTAAATATGCTTTGGATATTATCAGTGAAACTGGATTATTGGGTGCTAAACCATCTGGTTTTCCTATTGAACAAAATCATCATTTAGCCTTAGCAGAAAATGCATTGTTGGCAGATTCAAAGAAGTATCAGAGATTGGTAGGAAGACTAATTTATTTGACTCTTACTCGACCTGAGTTGTCCTACAGTGTTCATATTTTGGCACAATTTATGCATCAACCAAGGGAAGCTCATTGGGAAGCAGCTTTGCGCGTGGTTCGTTATTTTAAGGGCAGTCCTGGACAAGGAATACTTTTACGAGCTGATAGTGATCTTCGGTTGTATGCTTATTGTGATTCTGATTAGGAGAGTTGTCCTTTAACTCGACGATCTCTTACTGGATATTTTGTTATGATAGGGACTTCTCCCATTTCTTGGAATACTAAAAAGCAACATACAGTGTCGAGATCCTCTACTGAAGTAGAATATCGTTCCATGGCTACCACTATGTGTGAACTGAAATGGTTAAAGGATCTTTTGCTGTCTCTCGGTATTGTACACTCTCATCCTATGATGTTGTATTGTGATAGTCAAACAGCTTTACACATTAGTGCAAATCCCGTGTTTCATGAGCGTACAAAGCACATTGAAATTGATTGTCATTTTATTCGTGATGAGATTCAACATGGACATGTTCAGACTGCTTATGTACGTAGCTCTGAGCAACTCGCTGATATTTTTACTAAGGTATTGGGGATACAGCAGTTTGGATATTTTCTACGCAAGTTGGGAGTTTACAATCTTCACGCACCAACTTGAGGGGGGGTATTAGAATATTTTAAGAATATCTGTCAATTATGTAAATAGTATATTTAGGATATTTTCTATGTTTAGGATATTTTCTATGTTTAGAAGGTATTAGAATATTTTAGGATCTGTAAATATCTGTCAATTATGTAAAGAGTATATTTAGGATATTTGTTTTCTATGTTTAGAAGCTTGGTTAGGGCGTCTATATTGTATATATATTAGCCATCTTTGGCATGTGATATAAATATACACATACAGAAATTTTCTTCTCAAAATTTTATAACATGTACTATTAATGAATTCTTTCAAGTGTGATACGACATGTAAATAAATAAGTAATATAAAAATATGAATAAAAATATTAGTAATAAATTGATTGATAAGTAATGTATATTACACAATAAACCCTTGCTCCTATGATGTTGCTCTATATCACAGGTATTTTTTCTAGAACACTCAATAGTAGGGAGGATAAATGAGCTAAGCATACAAATACGAGCATGAGCACGTCTTAGCACGTTTCATGGGTTGTCCAAATACGAGCACATAAGAATAATAGAAGGCTTAAGCATGAATGGGGTAGACTCAAGCATGCAAGTACGGGCATGTCAAACATGATAAGGTTAGTGGGCTGTCTAAGCACAAGCACGAAAGCACGTTGATAGTACATTGAGCCTTTTATTTTTTATAAATGTAAATAAAAATGATATTTTAAGTATTTTTATTTTAGTAGTGTTAATTTATTTATTTAATACATTAATCACTTGATATTTCTTGTTGCAATTATAACAGTCAGTGTGACTTATATGTAATTTTTAATTTTAAATATTATATTAAATTGATAAAAAAAATTATTTGACGTAATAATTTATTTGTTTAATCAGTTGCTTTTTTTTTTTTGCTGGAATTATATCATACTAATAAGTGTAATATATACCTATTTTTGAATTTTAAATATTATATTAAATAAACAAAATATCATAATAATTATTGTAATTTCTTTATACAATTTTATTAACTAATTTACTTATTTTAATGTGAATGAGCAAGTTAAGCTTAAGTAAGATATAAATAAATGGCTTAGTAAAGTAATAAACCTAATTTAATTAGGCAAATCTATTTTAAATTCAATTTAAGCAACATTACGTTCTTGAATCAAAGTAGATAAATATTATATGAAATTCGATCGTTAGATCAAAGAAACATAAATTATATAAACCTAACTTAAAGCAAATACATTAAAACTTGGACAAGTTCATCAAACAGGTCATAGGCCTAAAGTTAAAACACATCTTTGATCCAGGGAGACAAAAACTTAACATGATAAATAGATGAGCATAAATACAAATTTAATTGTTCGAAGATGTAGATCAAATTTAAAGAAGTACAAATCAGTTAATCAGTTAAAACTAATATTTGGCATAGAATGGAACAAAATGTATTCTAATCGATAATCATCATCATCATCATCAATTCATCACATCTCCTTTCCCCTTTCCATCGCCATGAATGATCACGTAGCTTCCTCATCTTCCTTATCGCCAAAAATTGATTCCATACCCCCTTGTCTCCTCTTTTGAGCATCTCTCCAAACCTTTAGACATACAATGGCTTCAACAGTTTCAACTTTAAGCCAAAGGCAATGGGAGCTAAGGACTCACCCGCTTGAGCTAAAAGTTGATTCAAAGGACACCGTCAAAGTCGGAGCCTCCTAAACATTTCTTAAAACAATTAATAAGATAGGCATCGTATGGGATTTTGTTGCCTACCACTCAAGGACATCAACATCAACATCAGCCTATCTTTTTGTAGGTGTTGGACTTAGTATACTAATAATTCACTAAAAGTTTCACTAGTAATCCTTGAATTCTGACTTATTTGAGCGATCTACCTGCTCCTCTTCGTAGTTGCAACATTAGAACTACTGATATGAACGTTAGAACAAGATGATTGAGATGAAGGCTATGTTCTACCCTTGTGATAGAGTAACAGGGATTTAAGCGTACTCTCAACTTCTATGTTAAGCCTCGTAGCTTCAGTCTAAACATCTTCTACGCCAACATTTCAATAAATTTCCTCTAGCAAAGTATAAGTACCATAAAACTTATAATGTGGATCCAACATTGTAACAATATAAAACAAGAGAGGAAAGAGGCAAAAGTATGCAAACAATTTAGCTTTCATTGCTGTGACGGTAGGACAGAGCAATGGTTCATCTATAAAGTTTGCCAATGTATAAACAATATCAACGAGATTCAGGAGTACGTCATTGCTAATAGGATAATAACAGCCGAATAGAATTATTGTCGAGTGGACGAAGGTACTCAATAACTTGTACAAGTTGCTTGTTTTCTTCCAATCCGCCATACAAATTCAACTAAGCTTGGGCTTTTGGCTTATTTCTAATGGTTACAGGAGTTGTAAAAACTGGTCAAGGCATTTTAGACCTATATTATCGACTAAAAAAGTGTGTAGTATAAAATATTACGGTAAGATAAAAATAAATTATGTTTTTAATAAACGTTAGACCCAATGAATATAATAATAATTTTATGTAATGCAAATGGTTGACCTTCAATGATTTGTCTAACATCTCACATATAGAATTCCATCGTGTGATGACGTCACGAGGTAAGATGAATAAGTCATAGTTTTCATTCCTGTAGCAATCGGTATACTGCAAGTGTTTTCATTTGCTGTGACGAATACAATTTATTGTAAAATGAATCTTGACAAGTGATCTACTATCACCATCTTGTACTGCAAGATTTAAAATGTGGCACATGTAATGGACATGGAAAAGCTTCTCTTCACAAATCAAGTTCAATTGCTGTTTCAACGATCGTATCACTGTCATGTTTGTGGATGCATTATCAAAGGCGATACTGGACAGCCTATGAATGTCGTAAGTGCAAATCATGCCCAAGATGTTAAATGCGATTATCGAACTCGTATGAGCTTTCGAGAATAGTATAAATGTGATGATCCGCTTTTGCATCACCTAATTTTTGTCTATCCAGTATGTCGTGACATACATATAACTATCGTTAATGTCAATGAGCGGTGATTTTCATATGTCCGATAAAAAAGAAATGCTATATGGCAATACGAATGACATTGAGAACAACAAGAATTTTGTAACAACAATAATCTAAATAATTTTGAGGGAAAGATTCGGATTCATGTTACTCGGATTTAAGACTATGTAGTTACACCTTTAACTATTTGAGTTTACATATAAACAATTCGATTATTTCATTTCATAGAGTTTGCCACCCTGCATGCTTATATTCTAGCTACAATGAGCTTAATGCCCATTCTCCAAAATCTTCATGGCCTGCTGCATGGAGCGATATATCGATAGTTGCCATCATCTGAACAAGAGTTTCTCATGCCTCCTCCCAGTTGAATACAAATGGTGTATCACTTTCCTCGATAGCTAACGAAGTTCCTATCAATCAAGCATTTGGGACTTTAACCAATGATTCATTTTTTTTCTAATGCATCTTTAAATGTCGTGTAAGGTAGCACATTCCCAACTTGGACTTTCCGAATAAAGGTTTTTTTTACATGTTTTACACTTAGCAATATCTTCTTCAGCTATAATGATGAAAAAATTCCAGGCGTCGCTTGTTCACCTCCTCCATCTTCCGGAAGAACCCCCGATTGTAGTAGAACCAATATTGCTCAGTTATCCTTTATGTGGCTGACTTTGCAATAAGTCTTCAGTATAATCCTCTTAGCCATAATGAGACAAATATAATTACAATATTTTCAGTTAATTATTTTACAATCAATATCTACACCAACTAAAAACATAAATTCACTTTCACTAATGGAAGATAATCTAAAGGACACATAGCGAAACGAAATCCTTATAGTCCTTCGCATTCCTATTAGCTATTGAAGGTAGCCATTACATTACGAGCAGAGGAACATCCCCAACCGTATTAGCATAGGTAGCAAAAGGAGTGGTGAAGGTGAATACCCCAGGACTAGTTGTTTGACGATATTCAACAAATATGTGTACCCTTAACCAAGAATCCCTTGACCAAAAATATACGAATCATCATATTCATTAATTGCTAACAAGTTATTATTCTGATTTCCACTTCCTATTCTTTACATTGTTAAACGTATGTAGATAAAGACAAGAGTTTAGAGAGTAAAGATAATAAAGGCACATTGTGGCCTAAACAATAGCTATATAAGGCTATTCTCCACTCACAACGTTCCTACGTTCGAAACCAAAAGTGCCTACGTTCTAAAATCCTCTATTTCACTTTCCAAATTATTAAACCCCTACCTAACTGAATTACCATGGAATCTTCCTCTCACACACGATCTAAGAAAAGCAAGTAACAAAGTAAGTCTAGAAATAAGCATTCTCAATCCCGTTCTTTAACACCCCCTCCACCAATTACGATTGATGCCCATGCGTTTGATGGAGAACACCTTATAACCATCGAAATGTGTGACCAATTCAGTCATGAATTTTGTTGGCGAAATGTTCTAGTCACGTAGTCGTATGATTGGGATGAGTTGCTTGATGTCAGCAACTTTCAAGATCTGCTTCAACAAACAAGTCTCTAGCGATTGTTGGACTTGAATAATGATATGTATCCCAACTTGGTTCACATATTCTATTTGAATGCAACAACTAAATTGGTTTGTGAAAGTAATGATGTCGAGCCATGGAATGTGATAAATATCGACGCCAGGTATATCTCTACTTATATGTTTGGCCGAATTTTAACGGTTCATCCAGAATACATCAATGAATTATTGCAACTTTCTCCTAGTAGCGAAATCTTCAAGTCTAAAAAATGGGACGCTGTAGGAGCTTTTGTTCAGGTATTCGTGCTACCTATATGTCAAGGGGAGGATACTATTCAGTATCTTAGGCACTTAGAGTCTAGTGATCTCCTCATCATGGCATGACTTCTCCATCATATAATTACCAACTCTATCACTCCACGTACCAACACTTCATTTTTTTTAGAAGAAGATTTATGGCTTATTAGCTCCATCCTCAGTGGAAGACGAGTTGATGTTAGGATCATCATCTGCCATTATATGATGTGAATAAATGTACGAAAGGATAGTCAACTAAGATACGGATGCTTCCTCTCACACATGCTTGCATCCAAAGGAATTGATTTGAATGGCTATGCAAATAGTAATTAGAAGCCATTCAAATTAGATTTGTTAAAGCAAAAGCTTCACATCAAGAAGAATGAAGAGATAGGTGAGTGGTATAAGGTCGAACAAGGATAACAACAATAGCAGCAAGCATAAGCACAAGCATAACATCAACAATAGGAAGATGATTAGTTTCCTGTTAACGCACCACTTAACTAACAAGGTTAGCAGGATAGGTTTGGATATGAAGAAGCATAGGTCATCAAGAGGTCCCCAACTCAAATATTCCTTTTAGCATGAAACAGATGTACTAACATATTAATGAAATGTATGAGAGGGATATTGCTAGATTTGTAAGGGAACAGGAGATATATGAAATGATAAAGGGGTATAGGAATGATCTCCAGGATCTTAGAGAGGAGCAGCGACAACAAGGTTAACGTATTGAAGAAATGCGGTAGCACTAGCAGGCATATTACCAATTAGTTGGCTTTATCGTCCTATCTCCATAACAACAACTTCATCTTAATGGCGACCCAAGACAAGGACAAGGCCAATCATTGACTTCTCCACATATATAAATTGGAGATATTTAGGGTTTTTATTTTTCAATTTAGGTTTTTATTAAATATCGTGTTAATTACTAATGTAAAGGAAGAAGATCAAATTTCTAATAAAATGCCCTTATTCTAATTCTTTTCGTACCTATTGAATTTTGATTTTTGTTTCTTTTCCTTCTTTTTATCCTTTCATTAATCACATTATCACATATCAATTCTCATGTATAAAACATATATTAAATACACCACATACTTATTGTATTATATGGGTAAGATTTATATTACTTAATAAAAACATCACTATCATTATATCTGTACTAACTAATTTGGTTTTCTCAAAAAATAACTTTATATAAATTTAACGATAACTGCCACCACTACTAAGTGCCAATGCCTATCACAACCATTTAGACCACCATTACCACCACCAACTGCTAACTCTACCATCTCGAAATGCCAACACTGTCATTAACTACCTTACCACCACCTCCTTTGTGAATTACCACCATCACTAGCTCCGACAGTAACCATTGTCATTGACCACCACCTCTACTATTGACCATTACCATTGCCATTATAGACAACTACGGACCATCAACACTACCACCGCCGCTATCATACACAACCACCATGACCACTGCCACTAACCACTAATACTACCATTATGGAATACTGACACCACCACCTCCATCGCTAACTACAACCATTACTACCATTGATCACAACCTTTGGCATCGACCACTACCTCCAATACCAACCATTGTTGCCACTACCATTACAAACAACTACAGACTACCAATACCACCATCTACCACTGTTGCCATTATACACAACCACCACCAATACTGCCATTGGCCGCCAAACACTAACATCACCGCCAAACATTAACATCACTGTTGACTACCACCATCAACACCAAGGACCACCACCTTTACCACTGACCATGACCACCACCACTATTGCCACTGACCTTAACCACTACCATTGGCCATTACCTTCGCTACTAACTACCGTCGCTACTATAGACAATTATGGACCACTACTACCACCATTAACCACCACCACCACTGATTACCAACTGTAACCATTACCATTAGCCACTACCTTTACTATCAACCACCATCACCACCACCATACACAACACCACCATTGCCATGGACAATCGCTACTACCATTACCTACTACTATCACTGTAACCAACTATCACCACCTACTACTACCAACACTCGCCACCACCGACCACTTCTATCATCATGGACAATCACTAACTACCACCACTGCCACCCCAATGGTCTAACCCTATATAGTTAATGGTTTAAACCCTAAATTAGATCCAAGTGCTATAGGTAATATCACGAGTTGATAAGACTAAGTAAGATAAAAATTTCATTAAATTATGAAATTTAATATAGTATCAATAATAAAAACCCTAGGAATTCGATTGAAACCTAAATTACATATAAAAACCCTAAATCCTATGTACATGTAAATACCCAAAATCAAACTCGAACTTAATAAAAATCCTAAAACTATAACTTTAAACTTATAAAATGAATAAATTTACCCTAATAGTAGTAAAATCCTAAATGAATATAATTATCGATTAAAACACGTAATCACATAAAATCATTAACGAATACGTTAAAATAATTCGTAAATATTTAAATGTAACAGATAATAAGTGAATTAATAAAATTTTAATATTATTTTATAAATACTAAATTTATAATTTTTTTATTTGAAAAAATCTAATATTTCTATTTTTATTTTTCCTTTGTCATTATTTTCTTTTCTTTTCTTTTTCTTTTTCCTTTATTGCTACTTCCAATTACACGTTACATTTCCAAAAGAATGTGAAGGACACTTGTGTGATTATTCTTTTTTTTACATGTGCAATTTATGTGTAAAGGACAAGGGTAATATATAAACTTGTAAGTCAAATCCTAATTATTCAACTTTACTTTTTCTTTACTTTTTCCTTATTCTTCTTTTTCCCTTGCAGTATATATGACCAGCTAGAACCCCTACACTATTTGTTTTATTTTCTAAAGTAAAAAAACCCAAAAAGAAAACACACATGCTTATATGTTTTGTTTTCTAACCATGAGCATCCATCTCCCTTTTAATTCCATTTGATTTTCCAATTCAACAAGTGAGTTAAGAAGAAGAAGCTTCGGGATTTTAATTCAAGAATATTCCAAAAGATGGGTATTTATTATGTATATTATGTGTATTTTGAAATAATCATCTTTATATATTCTTTTACATACATTTATTTTAGAATTATATGTAACCTTAATATTTCCTTGTATATGTATGTTTATATATGTATAGATATTAAAGTGCATTCACATGTATATTATACATGTTATAATAGTTTCTAAAAATAATTATTATAAGGAATTATGTCTATGTACACATATCCATATGTAAGCGTGTATAGTATATATATGTGTGTGTGTGTGTGTATGTGTGTATGTGTGTGTGAGTAACAGAAATATGTATATATAACTATAAAATATAAAGTAATAGTATAGTATAGTATAAGCATAATAAAGTGTATATATATTCAATATGTATATGTGCATGTCGAAGTGTATGTGTATTGTATTTTTTTTTATATAGATTATATATATATATATATATATCTATACCTAGGGACGTAATATATATGCATATGTATTTATGTATAATACTATGTATATTAAGTATTTTAGTATATAGATGTAAATATAATCGTATGTGTATGTATATGTATAAAATATAAAATTAAAATTACATGTATATATATACCTATACATATAGTATATATAATATATCTAGGATTATGTGAATTATAGTACATAAGTATATTATACGTATGAAACTATGTATATAAATAGTATGGTGTACATAGAAAAATGGGTATATTTGAATAGCGCATATGTAATATACTAGAATATTAACTTCATAAGTAAAGTAAAATAGTAAAATATGAATATATACATATATACCGTAACCTTAAAAAAATGAGAAATAACTAATTTATAAATTTAGTAAAATATAATAATAAATATTATTATATACATATGACATAAAAATATAAAATAAGAAAAAGATGGAAAAACTACAAAAGTCCAGAAATGACACATGGCATTCCCCTATGCTGCCATGTAAGCATTTAACAAAATTTAATTAAATTCATAATTAAAAATAATAATAAAATAATTAATTAATTATAAAATTATTAAAGTAGTAAAAATGAATTTAATAAGTGTTAAACCTCAAAATTAGCAAAAATAGGTAATTATGGTAAAATAGACTTAAAAATAAGAGAATTTTAATATTTAAATATTTATTAAACCATAAATATACAAAGAAAAATTAAAAATAATATTTTACAATTATTTAAGATAAAATAATGAATTTTGTGATATTTTTATATTATAATTGAAACTGTGGATTACAACATTCAAAATGGACTTTACTATAAGAAAGTACATCCGAAAACGATAAAAATGGACTACAAATTTATAAAAATACAAACTAAATTGAAAATGTTATACAAATCTCATTAAAAAACTCAAATCGATAATTTCATATAAACAAATAGCTAATTTAAGTAAAGAGTACTAAATATAATGATAGTTTAGTTATTTAATTTCAACACTTACTACTTTTCGTTTTTTCTCAATGTCAAGTGATCATGAGATTGATACTGATCTACTAGCAAATTATTGTGATCCCTGACCTTAAGAATGGCCAAATGAATATTCCTAATAATTCCATATATGCTTGTATATGTAGATAGTGAATATTATTTGTTTTTAATAATTGAATATTGTGTAGGGCCGGGTTATGCATATATATGATTTTGCTTGTCAATAGTGAAATTACTTTTAAAAGTATGATAATATACTATTTGTTGCATAACAAATTTGATAGGAATTGATCTGTTTGTGACTTAGTTTGATCACACTATTAATGGATTTAATATTATCAGACTTGAACTAACTAAATCAAATCATGCATTGCATAACTAATTCCGGTCGTCACATCACATTGAGTTAGTGAGAGGCCATATAGGGATTGTTTAAGTATGGTATACACGTACTATATTACCTTACACTGACTTACGGGAACACTAGGCGTTAGAGGTGCCAACCACCCAGCTAAGAGCCAAGTTCGGAGACCTCCGTTTAAAGGTGAGTTAGGGCAGCAAGAATCTACTCACATTCATACTTAAAACTAAGTTTTTAACTAATACTGAAAATAAATATACCATTGTGTTTTTTAATATGAAATGCTGAGTCTTGTTGTTATATAAGTTCTAATATGATTCCTAGATCTAATTGGTGCCGTGTATACTTTAACCTTGACTTCAGAGGGTATTAAATCTAAGTTGCATACAATATCTTATCACCTACAAGTATTTATATGGCACATTGATTATTCATACATTCATATGTTTGAAATTAATTATCATACGACTTATTTGTTGTATGGTTGGCTTACATCCACATAGCTTGTTAGCTTACATCCCCACAGCTTGTTAGCTGACGACCCCATAGCTTACTTGTACAAGGATCTTGTTTGTCATTCTGAGTCGTAAGATGTCTAAGGTTAGTGAATCCTTTACTCATAAGTGTGAATGTAAGGTTAGAGTCAAGAGTGACATGTAATTATTGTAGTCAAACTTGGAAACTTATTAAATGATCCTATGTATTAATAGTTTCTTATGAGACTTAGTATCGATATTATATGTGTATCATCTATATCTAATAATTATAAGTTTGATATTTATGTTATTATAATTATGTTGTAATATTATTACACCTGCATAACTTTAAGTTGCTAGTTGTAGTAGTAGTAGTAGTCTTGTATATTGCATAAAAGATTGTCGATTGAAAGGAAAATCAATCTACAGTCTTTTCTACAATATACAACGCCTACCACAACTAGCCATCTAGGATCACCATCACAGCTACTACTATGATCACCTATACCGTAGCATTGCCCCTAACAACACCGTCTTCGTCGCTTTAGCTAACTACTACCACAACTACGGCTATTACCGTCATCAACATCATAAATGTTAATATGCACAAATAAATACGTAAAGTAAATTTACTATACTAATGCTAATGCATAATAATAGTAATAATATTTTTTTCTTAATTAAATTTTTCAAAAAAGTAATAGTTTCTTATATCAACGTATTAATACATAATAATAGTATAATACAAGCAAGTAACTGTTTAGGAAAAAAATCAGCAGCTCAAAATTATGTATATACCAAAAATTACCGAACCTATTTATAGGCACGCAAGAAGTACGTAGGCGATACATAGGTGGTACGTGAATAGGCACACTTAATAAATAAGCTACATGTACATAGGCTCTAGGTATACAAGTACACTAGGCCCGGCACGCAAAAAGCATTAGCATGCTAAGAACATGAACTTTAGGCACATAGGCTACTCATTTACAATCCTACTCAGCAGCAACAAATCACGTATTTTGATAAATATCGATAAATTGTAGTACATGAAAATATAGACTTGTTATTATTGATATATGTATGAATATCATTAATATTTATTCACTATTTATTAAAACACATAATATATTAGTATTAATGAATTTTTTTTAGCTTCAACATCATTCGTGATGGTTAAATACTAATGATATTTTAATATATAATAAATTCTATAAAATAGTAATTTTTTAAGAAAAAAATTATTATCACAATCATATATTTCTAAAGAGCAAGTATCAAATCATATATGTAAGATAAGACAGTAAGATCATTGTAATCTAATAATATTATTATTTATCTTTTATTGAAATAGACTAAATTCAAATATTGTTTTTCTATAATTAGGAAAAGAAAAATCATGTTTGTAAGGACCATCTCTGCGTCCACTTATGGTAATCTGAATTAAATAAGTTTTCTAATTCCCTGACACGCCAGCTAAGAAGTTAATGCTTGTCTCTTTATTTTGTTTTTAATTCCAGTAATTTCCCAATTTCAAATGTGATAAGAATCTTCTATTTTTGCCTCCATTTCATAAATGTACTTATCAATAAGTTGACAAATTATCGTGTACAGGTATATTTGTATCTAAAGAATTCCTTCTGTTATGGGCAAAAAAAAAAAACAGAGAGGAAATCTTTCTGTTATAAGGTTAAATTTAATTTTGGATTTTGTTCTTATCAAGAGTGAAACCGGCTTATGAAATGAATTTTCAAATTTATCATTTGTAATTTGCTTTATCTTCAATCAAATACATTAAGTATATAAATAATAATGTCAATTAAACAATGGCAACCCCTTCATTATTCAAAACTAGTTTTGCTTATCCAAATTCGTTGATAAATCCAACTGTTCTAACTATTAATTATCCAAATTTGTTGATTAATCAATATTTAAACTTTCCATATGTTTTCTATTTATGATATTCAGTATAATGTATAAAAAAAATTACCAAATTGAACTATCTCCCCTAAAATATTGATGATAGGTATCAATTGGAGCTTTATTATAAAGTTTTATTATATTTTTTATTTTCGATAAACTAATAATTCATTCAACCATAGAAGCAATAACTTTTTGGTAAAAAAGAAAAAAAAAATAAAAAAACACCATAGAAACGATAACTGTTTAATAGAATATGACCAAGCCAACAAAAAACATCAACCCACATCAAAAGCATGGGATTATGATCTCGCCTGCTAGAGTTTATTACACGTCAATCTAAACTTAAAGCACTTTTATGTAATTTTATTATTAGTTCGTAAGTTATTTTACTAGAAGTTTATGTTTAGTCCCTTTATTAGAGGTTAATTACCTAATTGTCCTGAAGTCGTTAGGTTTTCAGTATAAATTCTTTGTAAGATATTATTTTTTCAATAGTTTATATCAGTTCAAGAATGAAATCCTTCTCTTTTCCTGATAATATGAATCCTATCCATAAAATTGTAGGATCAAAATAAAACTCTTTCTTTAATTTATTCAAGCATCTTTGACTTATTAAATGGATTAGACAAGACCCTAGTTCAATTAATTCGATCGTAGCGTCATTGGTTATCGAGGAGTTAATTGCTTTCGAGTTGTTCCATAAAAATCAGGAAAAAAGTACCCTCAAAATATTCAATTTCAAATTCTTAAACAACAATCCGTTTATATTTACAAGCGAGTGGATATCACTTCGAAATCTAATCATATCAAATATACATTAAGAATAACGTAGTTATACTTAAACTTTAATTTGAATTAAAATTTTTTTTTTTCGGTACAATTTCATGGTTTGAAATTTGTAAAAGAATACGTTTCCTCTGTAAAATGAAAAAATAATTATTTTAAACCTCATTGTCAAATTAGATATTTTTAAACCTCAATCCAAAGAAAATGAGTAAATTATGAGAGTACTTTGGTGGGATGTATTTTTCAATAAAAGAGCTAAAGCTTTTGCAAGCAACTTGCATGCATACTAAGTAATAACTATCAAGATAAGGGTATGGATTACTCCTGAAGAAAAATTAATAGCTCACTTTTTTAATTGCGTACCAATAGTAATACTGAAAGTGTTTCGATGTCCATTTGCAAACGAAAATAAAAGTTACCATTTCAGGAATATAAATTAAATACAAAAATGAAATCTGAAGAGGCAAGTTGTTTTTGCTTTCAATGAGCCGAAAAGAATCACACATTTATTTTCTTAATTTCGTCGTTACAATTTCACTATCTCAGTGTCAAAACTATTGTAACCTAATAATATCGTTATTAATCTCTCATCAAAATAGATAGAACTTGAATTTCCCTTACTCAAATTGTAACATAGTTGGTCAAAAGAAAATTTTCACTATCTAAATCAATCATGATTAAGTATTGAATAGTTTAGTGTAATAACAGTATAACTATTAAATTAAGTGGCTAGCTTAAAGAGAAAAATCCAACTTCCTTAGATTAATGTTGAAGTTTTTTTTTTTTTTTTTTTTTTTACTTTTGAATTAAATTACGGGAATCCATAGGCCTTTCTCTCTAAACTTTTAGAGTAAGAAAATTCTCTGTTTTCAAGAGCATTTTCCACCAATTGAGCGTCCTTTTAATTAGTTAGAAATTATAATTCAACCTTTCAATATTTTCCTATGCTTCTTCTTTGTTAGTTTCATTTCTCCACCATTTTCTAAACTTAAACATCCAATGCACATAACCTATCCATATTTACCCTCCCATAAATACTTACTCAAAATTAACCAACCAAAATTGTCATTCAAGATTCACCTATCTACTACTACTATAGAATCTATGAGGCCCCGCAAAAACCTATCCAGATTTAACCTCTTGAGTTCTCATCCTAGTGCTAGCCAACAAGAATTATCAATCCAAATTTTTTTACCATGATTTATACATCCAATATCACTCGGGAAGATAATTAGTAAAAAATCACCTCCAAAACACATACAACATTTTAAACCTAGCAACAACAACCGTAATAAATCATGCCCTTGAAAAATTTGAACTCGAAAAAGCCAGAAAAAGCAGAGATTTCACCAACAATCAAAAGATTGAAACTAGAATAATTGGCCCAAATTATAAGCCCACCCCCTTAGTGTATAGTGGATTAGTTAAAAAAAAAATTAAAACAACCAAAAAAAAAAAAAAAAGTAGAGAGTTCTCCTTAGAAAATGCCACAGAATCTTGCAAAAGAAACTATCTCTTGTAGACGTTCATGTGGAGGTTGTCAAAGGATATTTTGAATCGGCGGTTATGACTAGCATTTCACCCACACAGGAGCTTGATGCTACTTAGCAGGATAAGAAGCAATCCAGGTTTGTCAATGGAGTTAGTGAAGTTTGGTGAGGATGGATCACTTGAGATATCAATCTGAATTACACTTCTACTTGTTCTCACTTCTCTAAGTCTATTACCAAAACTGATGAAGTCTGAGAGGACGAATCACTTGAGAATCACTTGAGATACCTACTATTCATATATCAATCAGTACACAACGACAAAACAATTCGTCTCGTACGAAAAGGGACCATAAAGCATGCTATCAATCAATATGAGAAATAAGAAACTGATCAAAGCTTCAATCCCACAATATAGAAGTGAGACATAAAAGCTTGTATATAAGAGAAACTATAGATTTACTGGAGTACTATATAGGTATAATCAGATATTTCTAATTTTGATGCTTCTTTCATTAACCCTGAAGACATAGAACGCTATAGTTATTTTTCATTTTTCAGTATGTACGATTTCGTCGATAGGACTATAAAATAACCTGCGATAAATGTTGTGTAAAGTGAGAAGAAAGAGGACTTGGCTATGTGTGCGGACGAAGTGGGTACTAGGTAAGATTGCATTTATGAGGTTGTGTCATTATGCCACAAATGGAGAACATGCACAGAACTGCAATTCGGAGAGCAAGCTCGTCGCTTTCTCACTACCACCTGCCAACGTTTATTTCCTTTTTTAAGTAATTTGAAGGTTCGAATCGATAGTTAGTCAGTACACTCCAGCTGGAACTCCTCCACAAATGAATTACCAAAATAGGAGACATTTGCGGAAAACACCCAATGTATATCGGAGAAATTATTTTAGTCAAAACATACTTTATACTCCTAAGTAACATAGGACTCATCATCTAACTATTAAAATGACTAAGGATTAATGTACCAAAAATTTCGATGGTTATATAATGAATCGAACGGTTCTACCAACAAGACCACCGAAAAGCCCTTATATAATTCAATTACGAAAATATTTCGAAATTAACACATTATATAGAACATCAATACCCAAGATTATCTAACAACATAAAGGTCTATATTGGTTCATTATATTACTTCTTGTAAATCATAGATTTTGTCAACTTCATTATTTCATATTATAACTTAAAGGAATGGGGATCCAAATTTGGTCCATCTCTTTGAAAGACTATAATGCCCCAGAACTCGAAACGCTACAGCTTACTACGTATCCCTAACTTCTACTAACATGTCAAGTATTTAGGAACTTACAATCTAACTAAAATCCATAAGCTAAATAGATAAAATTTGCCAACTCACAATTTAATAACCTCAAACTAAATTAAAGTGGAATGTTGACCACCCAATTTCCATATTCGCAATAGTAAACAAACCCAACTATTAGAATACAATATAACTCTAAGACAAACAATATAAAGTAACATCATCTAAAGGAGTCACAAATGACCCCCCAAATAATTAACAGTCTCCAAATATATATAACATAAAACAATAACATATGATCCTCAATAATTCACTCCTAAAAGCTAAGCTACGCTGTCTTTACTGCATTACCATAATAACAGAGATCACCTTCCTCATCATAATATAGTTAATCACAACTTGCATCCCCTACATAATAATTACCATAAACTTCACACCTTAAACCTACAGTTAAAAAACAACGATTCCCTCAAGGATAAGTTAACGGCCAGTACAGGATACTATACGCATGCGCATGAACATACATGTAATGAGTTAAGCACACACAAGAATCAACATAAACATAATAAACAACCAATTTTAAATATTGTCATTTAAGTCTGCAAACAACACAATCTCAACATCTTAAGACTTGGGGTTACTCATGATCCCTATACACACAATATATAAATACTACATAGGTATTAGTGTTAGGTCCTCTCTAATCACCCGAGTGTCAAAACCATCCTAAATCTACTTAAGTCATTTCAGTACGAGACTCCACTAGAGATAGCACACACAAAAATCACCAAGTGCCTCACCAACATTATTAGATCCAATCAGTAGGTGGTCAAAGTCAAGCATAAGCAACACTATTAATTAAGTAATATTTTTAATTAAGTTTGGTTTACATATATACTAGCATAACACACATATTCAACAAACATATGTCCCGTACTTGATACTCCTATCTCAACAAAGTCTGGCATTACATGACTCCTAGCATCTGGTCACAAATACAATATCGAATTTAAAACTCAATTCATTAATCATTAACTTGACTTAATACTCTTCTGCTTTTATTCAACCCTTTGCCTCAACATCCAAGTTTTTGAACTGCATTCCTCATATCTTTTCATATCCTTCCTTACACTTTTCAACATCTCATAATATAACTCTCTCTCTTTCTCTCGTCTCACATCTACACATAGACACATACATCGACACACACACTTGCACAACGTATACACATGCATATCCTCATGTTGGTTGCACACACACGTATAAATGCAATTCCCACTTCACGCCGCTACACAATCACAACTATATACACTACACAGCACATAGAATTCCACACACACAAAAATCAAAACCATCATAATGTGCTAAATTTTTCTCGAACAACACCCAACATGTCATATATACGCGTACGCTACACCAGTAATACAACACTTCCGTAACCCCATCACATAATAATTATCCACTATTACTACGTCAACAAATACACCACCTTCTCCTAAAACTCAAAGAAAATCCTAAAAGACATAAATTAATAAAATAAAACAAAGATAAAAGGAAAACTTACTCGAAAAACACATAAAGACTAATTCTTTATTGAACCCCGTACTCAATTATTGCGAATCTTGATTAGGGTTTTGGTATTTGGTTAAGGATTGGAAGTTTTCTATTGTTGGAGGAAAACTAACGTAATGTTTTGGTAAGAGAAAGATATGAGGTTGAGCTATACTTTCAAAAATTTTTCCCATGACCATATTGCCTCCGCCATCCCTTATAAATTACAAGTCATGTTAGTCATATCATGTTTTCAAGCCTTTATTATATTATTATATTCATTCCATTATTTTATATTTCTAAAATTTATTATTATTTTTGTTGTTGTTGTTGTTATATAACCTCCTCTTTTTAGATCAGGTTTTACAAAGACTCATGTTCATACGACTAGCTAGGCTATAACAACCTTAACTCTAAATTGTAGATTAAATTCCTAGAGATGAATGATGAAGTCATAATAAAATGCACTAATATGCTAGATGAACCTAATATATGTTGAAAAAAAAAGAAGATTATGTGTTTAAAATAATAAGAGAAATTACATATAATATATGTTGAATAGAAATTACTATAAGAATTAGAAATATTGTTGATTTTCACATCTTCATTTATTAGAATTTTGTCTCTTAAGAAAAGTGGAGAATGTGGCGTATGGGAAAATAACGGCTATCAAAATAATTTACTAAAATTAATCTTAAATTGTTCATAAAAAGAAAGATGTACTTTCACTTTAAAGAGAAGCTAAAGTACAGGTATAAATGAGCTAAGTTAGTTCACAAACTATTCGAACTTGACTCGAGTTTCATTCAAATTTGATTTGGTGAAATTCGAGTTGAAGTTGAGTTTAGGCTCGAGCTCCAGCTTGAGCTCAAGCTATTATAATAATGAATCAAGCCGTGTTTAAGCTCCAAAATATTAGGCTTATTAGGCTTGTAAGCCTAATCAAACTTATCATATATATTTTCAAGTTAAAATCAAATTTAAAATTTAAAACTCAGTCAAACTCAAATAGAGCTCGAGTTTCAAGGTTTTAAGTTGAACTCGAGTTCGAGTCTAATACTATTTAATTTGATTCAATTTGATTAGACTCTTAATTTAAAGTAATTTTTCAATTAAAAAATTTAATTCTTTAAATATATGACACCATAAAAATGATATACTACACTTTAATATTATAGATGTATATTTCAAATATCAAGCATTTTTTACTTAGAAAACAAAATCACCAAAGAATACGGGGTAGATTATAACTCGTGAAACCTAATAAATTGTCCAGTATTTATATGCACATTTTCCAGATATTGGCTGTTTTTCATTTTGGTCAAGCGCTCACTGCCGAGTGTATTTAATATTTGTAGAACCTGAATTACTATCAAATATTTTTATATTCCTTGTTTTTTTCTAATGTTTACAATGAAAAAAAGGGATTCGATTTTTATCCATTCTACTCGAGGACTGGCTTTGAAATCATTAGGTTATATTCATATCTTCAAACTGTTGCTCAGATGATATCACGTCTACATAGAAAAACGAAAACGAAGTTATGTCAATGGATCATTCGATATGATGCTAAATTGATGGGAGGAAGAGACAAGCTGGAAGGATAGGAAAACTAGAACTTTATGTCATGTACATATATAGCTTCCAGTTGTATAGAAAAATATCATACAATATAATAGATGTTATTGCAACCGAATTTGCGTACGAAAACGAATAGTTTATAAAAAGAAGACTTCATAGCCATCCAAATACTTAAAACGAGGTACTCGATCGATCGTATTCGCACTGAAGAGTAATGATAATAGTTTATAAGCTTAGGGTAATAAATATTAAGTCAATAATTAGAAACTCTTAGGTTGGATGTTCAATAACAATATATGTTTTGTATTTGAAATGGACATATCAAAGGGGAAGAAAATGGGAAAAGAAAAGATTAAATACTATTAATACACCGTATGGATTAGTAAATAGTACGTGAATATTAATAATATTTAAATATTTGATAATAAAGAACATATATTTTGAAAAACATCAATTATGTTGTCATATATTAAAATTTTATTAATATTTATACATAATCCATCAATTCAGATTAAAAAAAAAAAAAAAAATTTAAAGCCGGTGGAAGCTTTATCTGTGGAGGACACTTCGGCCAACCAATGATTTTTCTTGCTTAACAACTAAAGTCATGACAACATGCTTATAGGCAGTTTGCGTCACCCATGTTCATCGATATTGTATAGGAATTTAAGTTTTGAATAGCTTAAAAAGAGAAAGCACTCCATTTTATGTAAACAATTTGCAGCACTGGAGCTGGGAGATTCTTCATGACCTCTGTCATATACAAAAACTTCTAGCATAGGTTAAGGCTGATGAAACAACTGGCAAAATTCCATCCTCGTTCCATGCATCATTACATTAATTAGAATCTTTTTTTGGAAGGGGATAATTTAGATTCAATTCCTTCCTTCTAAGAATATTGTGATATGATGGTATGGAAAAAAATAATCTTTTGTTAAAAGATTCTACTATTTAATGAATAGTAAATTCTGTTTTTGGGACTTTAGTAGTGCAACTAAAAATTAAAATAATCGAAAGATGCGCCACCTTCGTCGGTTCTTGTTTCCTGTAAATGAAACGGTTATATTGTACAAAGGAATAACGGCGACAACACTCGCCAATCTAATAACGTTAGGTATGTTAATGTAGCCGGGCTAACATGTCCCTATTAGACAAGCCCAAAATTTTGAATGGGTTTCAATATGTTTTCATATACAAATACAGGAATGTAATGTTATTTTCCGGTTGTAAAAGAGAGATAAAAAACAAGTTATAAATAAAGGAACAAGAGAAAGTGCAGTTATAATTTTAAGAATATATTAGGTTATAAGTATTATATATGGCATCTTAAATGCTAAACACATAAAGGGATAATAGAAGATAAAAATTACAATGATATTGAGAGCAACATAAGATTTTTACTTAAATGATCTTTTAGACATAAATTTACATGGATTAGCATTGAATATTTGAAACAGTTTTGTGGAAGTCTCATGTTGATTGTAGATAGAGATGAGCAAATAACTTTATTAGAACCTAGAACCTAATTTACCCTATATGAATAGGTAGGTTCTACATGGGTTTGTGCAAATTAGGTTTTGAATCAACATTTTTGGATACCTACTCTTGCAAGACAAGGTACTAATTATAGTATCTCTATATCTTGTACTAACTTAGAACATATGCTCAAAGATATGTAGAGTTCAGATTCTAGTGTACCATGTAATATAATAAATTTAAGATAATACATACTTAAGGCCAAAGCTCATCTCTCCATTGTAGGAAGTAAAAACCTAAAGTATATTACATGTTACATTTCTTTGTTGTCTCTCAATTCTTCCATAATTATTATTACTAACCCCACTCTTTACTCTCATGTCCTTTACACCTTTCATTTTCATTTTCTTGCTACTACATTTCTCTTGAATGTAAGCGTGCTTGGCTCATTCTTTTCCATATTTCTTTTGTTATTAGTTATGTGATTAAATTGTTGGTGATTACCATCTTGATGAATGTATTACATACTAATACATAGAAAATTCATAGATTATTCAACATTTTGGCTCAAAAATATTATATTGTAAAAATGTAATAAAAAGTTTCATAGATCCCAATAGTACCTCTTACGCTAAGGTTGTACATAGGTACAAATTTTAAGATAGTTCCTTTATGTTAAAGGGTAAATTTCGATTTCAAAATTTGAAAACTTATAATTATAAAATAAGGTATAGATAAGATTTTGTATCCTACCCTATCTATATATACTCACCTCTAATCCTAAAATGATTACATTTTTATATGTTCTTATGTAATTAGTTTTGTCTCAATTGAGCATTTTAAACGATACTTTACTTATTCATTTATAGTTAGACATAACTTTGATCTAAGAGTGGAGTGACTATGAGACTTAAGACTCTTCTCTCATACTCTAATTTCTAGAATGACAATTGTTAATCATGGCAACATGAGATTAGATATATTTTATTATGAACTTCTTTTACCATAATAAGAATAGGAATTATCAACCAATTATTAGATTTTTCTTTTATTGCAAGGACAATTTTATTGAGAACAAAAGTTATGTAATCTCTTTAGGTGATCTAAAACTACAATCCAAACACAAACCTTAGGTAAAGGAAATGAGGGGTCAAGATCCCTAAAATCGTAACTCATTCCCTTTTTACCCTAACACACCACCCAATTGGTAACTAAAAAGAAAGAATGAGTTGTTGCAAACTTGAAATATCTTCTATAACACAATTAGCCTTCTAAGAAGCTAATCTCCTTTTTCTCCAATGTCAATACACTAAGGAGCTATTGGTCTCCACCTAGATAATTGTCTAATTTCTCTCTTTTGCTAATGGCAAGGTTTCTTTATAGTTGTCTCCACAAATTCCACATTTGTGTTGTTCAAAGTCTTCAAAATAGCTGTCAAAATCTAAGTAGCATCATTTCTAATGACGAAACCCATACTCAATTGACTTGAATGTATATTAATCACCATCACAATTCACTTTCATCTACTCCTTTCTTTAGCAAGCATTAGGATGAGGTACTATCTGCAACTTCTAATTTTTTGGCATAATATCTCTGGTTTTAATAGCAAATGTTTCTCTATACCATTTTTACCCTTTTAATTACAGCTACTAAACTAATGTTTTTTATTTAAAAAAAAAAACACTCATTATAATGTTTCCAAATATACAGGCTTGTGATCATAGTATGTTGAAATTTCTACCTTTAGTTTGTTTACATTCTCCAATATCTCTCCTTTTTTTTTATATATATATAGAAATAGCATTCTGATGATTTCTTGCATCTCCTTTTGAACAAATTTACATTAATTGTGAGAAAATTAGTGCATACTCTCCAAATGTGGTGTTTAATACTCAATTATAGCTCTACAGACCATATCAATTTCCATAATTTCCAATTCACTTGATAAGAACAAGATGCTTTACCTTTATTTTCCTCTCTTAGCTTGTATTTTTAACAATAATACCTTAATTTAATTGTATTTTCCCATTTTCTCATAAGGCTATACCAAGTAGCCTTACTAATGGTTCATTGGCAAAGAAATTTCTCACAGTGCTTCACTCGCAAAAATCCAATACCCTACTTCTTAAGTCATCCAACTTGCATGAGTTAAAATAAGAGGATATTAATGAATTAACTATTAGAGAAGCATTAGCTTCTCCTTGATATGGTGAATGCAACTTAAAATTTTAGCATTAAGCACCAAAAGGTCCATCTAAATGCTAATATAAATCCCCAACATTAACTACCCAACAGTTGCTTTAGATAACTATTTCTTTTCCATTTAAAATACTTTGCCATCACCACAAAGAATTACCTCCCCTAGGAGCACTTAGGAACTCAAGATTTAATGAGAAAACATTCTTTAAGTTTCTTACCCTTAAGGAATCATGATTTTTTATTAGCCTCCAAACCATCTTACTCGACATTGCATTGTTGAAAAGCTCTAAATCTTTAAAACCAAACCCTCCTTTGCTTTTTGATGTAATTAGTTCTACATAAGATTTTCAATGAATTTTCATCTTCGTGATATAGCCTTTCTTATAAAATTCCCAAGCATTGACATAAATTCCTTAGACCAATTTCTTGAAAATTTGAACATGCTTATTGCAAAATTGGGAATTACAAACCATGCTACTTTTATAAGGACTTCACTTTCACCTAAAGACAAAAGCAAGCCTTTCCAACCTCTTAACTTGTTTTTCATTTTATCTTTTAGGTAACGTGATGTTGTACTCTTAGACTTTCCCTTCTAGGTAATATAAGATATTTATCTAGCTTATGGGTTTTCTCAATTCCCATCAATTAGCAACATCTTTCCTTCAAATTTTCAAGAGCGTTCTAGCTAAATGATCTTACTAATTTACTGATAGCTAATCTTCTAATCTAAAGCCTAATGGTACTTGCTTAAAATAATTTTCAATCTCTCGAAAGATTAGATTCCCTAAATAATAAGGAAGCATTTATAAAGAATAAATGTGTTAGTTTATGGCTTAAATTTTTAATATCGATTACTTTATGGTTCCTCTGGTAGCTTTTATCTATATCAGCAACAAGAAGATATGAGTAAGATGACGGGAGGTCTCACTGACTTATTCTTCTAAAAGGAAACAATTTCATGACCCTTCACCTGCACCATAACGTTACAAGAAAGGTATTTCACATACTTCATAACCCATCCATTCCAAATACCTTGAAAACCTAGTTTTCTCATAAAAGCTTCTAAGAAAGCCCAATCTACATTATAGTATGCTTTTACTATATCTAACTTATTTGCACAATGTTCTAGCTAAAAGGAAAATATATATATATATATATATATATATATTTGCACATTGAAACTTTGTTCCTCTCTTATTCAATTTTAAAGCATGATAAATTTTATGGGCAATACTCATGTTATACTTAATAAGCCTACCAGGGACAACAACACTCTGGTTTAGGGAAATAACTTTATCAAGAAAAGGTTAAAGTTTATTAGCTATTACTTTTGAAATTATTTTATAAGAGAAGTTGCACATGCTAATTGGTTTGAATTAAGATACAGACTTATGATATTTTACCTTAGGAATAAGAGTTAAGTTAATTTAATTGAAGTTAGGTGGTAGAATACCAACTTCAATATTAATTTTAACACTCAATTATCATCTAGGCAATTTGTTTTAGCAATGTAAATTTAGGTTATGCATTCTGTTCATTTTCGTTATCTAAGTTCTGCTATCAAGAATATAATTTTAGTACTCAATGGAAAATCACATCCTTTAGGGTAATCATTCTTTCATATCATTTTATTACTTGTTTGTGACACATGTACTTACAGTATATTTTCATAACCTCAAAACTATGTTCTATTGCATTAGACTATTGAGGTTCCATTGCAAAAGAAGCAACAGTAACTTTTCATTCATAAGGAATTTTGAAGAAAATAAAAAAAATTGTTTAATGTTCAAAAGTCATCCTAATGGGCCATTTCCCTTAAATTTAGGCACCCTTAGTTTGATCCTTCGAGAATTGAATTTATTAGATGATAAAGAATGTAATGATTAAGGTTGATAATTACAATGAGTAGAACTTGATGATTGAATTTGATTATTTTTCTTTTCATGAATGTAAAGTTTCATTTCATTCATTTGATGGTCTATATTATCCAATAAGAAAGCTTTTCCTTCTCTCTCCCGTTCCCTTTCTACAGCCAAAATGGTATATGCAAACCTTAGTTCTCATCACTTCTTACTCTGATTATTCAGTGTTTCAACTATTATATATGGAAGGAAACTACACAGTTTCTAAAAATGTTCAAATTTGTTATAATCATAATCCCATTTGTTCGTGCTTCATTGGTATCACATATTGAGATGGGGGAGATTGTGAAATTTGGGTTTATAGGGGAAGGAGATGAAAATATCAACATGATTGAAGGGCATGTAAGTTTATGTGGTGTTGACAATATCAGACATGTAGAGTTGGGTTCTATACATACAATAGAAGATAAAAATCTGATAGAGGTTGAGTCAACTTCTATTAAAGGGTCGAGTGGCCTATGAATCTTAAGCCTAAGGTTAAAATAAATGAGACCACCCTCTAAACCACATATCATTAGCTTTGTTTGTTTTATTAGACACCTGCATCTACATTTTACTATATTATACCAATACACATTTTAGAATATCTCATAACCACCTTGCTCAGGCGAGAAATTCCATGTGCACACCATTTTAGCCATTATAGCCTTAGGAGGATATACAAAATTACACTATGAATATTCTATAAGAAAAATCTGGAAAAAATATACCAAAAAAAAAAAAAACATTGCTCTCCTAATTATGTGTGTTTAGAATTTTACATTCCAATAGTAGTTGAGATTTTTCTTTATCTTGCCTTTTACTTTGTAATATGCCTATTATTATATCAGGATAAATCAAATCTCGGTACCAAGAAAATTCAAATTACAATTTCATGATTACACTTGATATCAAAGCCTAAATTGAGGGTAACCATGATTGAGAAAGAACAAAAGCAATTGGAAGAAGCTACTTGTATGGTGATCAAGGACCAAGTTAGATATCAAGATAGTTGGGTTAAGGTCTTCATTAAAAACCTTAATAGGCAGCAACAAGCAATTAATGAATTGAAGCAATTTGTGTTAGAGAAACATACTACCAACATCTTACCTGTACAAAATGAAGAAGACAAAATAATCATTAAGTCCCTTGAAGAAGGTAATACCTTTATGGAACCAGCTAAAGGTTCATATACTACTACGGTTAGTACTTCATGTCAGTTGCCTACTAGGTCTTCTAAGTTAGAATTTCCTATTATTAATGGAGAAAAGTTAAGGTCATGGGTTTATCAGGTGGAGCAATTCTTTTGATTGGATAATACCTAACAAATTACAAGGTTAAATCGTCTATAGTTCATTTGGAGAAGAAACCTATATAATGGTTCCATCAATTTGCCAAGAATTTAAGAGTAGAAGAGAAGGTTACATAAGAGGAATTGGTGAAGGGTTTGTATTCTAGGTTTAATGATAAGGCCTATGAGGACCTAATGTCAAACTTCAAGGAGTTGTATTAAACTAGCACTCTATAAGAATACATGATTGAGTTCAAACAATTAGCCTCACAACTACAATTACTTGAAAGCCACCTAATCAACTATTTTCTTGCTGGACCTAAACCTAACTACCAATATCTCATTCATATGCTACAATTGAAAACCTTACAACAAGTTTATACACTTGCCAAACTACAAGAAGCCAACTTATAATCCGCCAAATAAAACTTGAAATCCACCAAACTCCCCCACATTCCTACACCCTCAATTCCTTATTCTACACCTACCAGACTAAACTACAATATACGACCATTTCTACTGAATGCTACACCACTTACCCGTCAAGCTACCAGTTATTCCATACCCAACACTACCCAAAATCCTAAACCAAACACCAACAACCCACCTACCTAAAAATTCACTAGAAGAATGACACTAGATGAGATTAAAGAGAAGCGTAGAAGGAGGCAATGTTTTTAATGCGATGAACCGTTTAGTCCCGGCCATAAATGCAAGAATAGTTGGTTGAACATGATTATGGTGGAACCTGATTGTGAAGAGGGTAAAGAGGTGGAAGGATGAAATCAGGAGGAAGTTTTAGCGGAAGAGCTTTCAAGACTAACTTTGTGTGCACTTTCAAATAAGGATGTTAGGAATGGAAAGTGTACAAAGTTTGTAGGGTATTATAAGAAGAAACGGTTGAACATATTAGTGGACTTAGGGAGTTTACTTAATTTCTTGGATGAAAAGCTGGCCAAAGCACTTAACTATATTGTCATTACTCTAACTTCACCTATCAAAGTAACATTGGCTAATGGTACTCACCTGTGTTGTACAATAAAGTTATCATGTTTCAGTTAGAAAGCACAAGGCTTTGAATTCTCCACTGGAGTGTTCTTCTTACTACTGGTTGGCTTTGAGCTTATACTTAGCATTCCTTAGCTGGTTTCTCTAGGACTATCAATTGGAACTTTGAGCATCAAATCATGAAATTCACTTGGGGTAACTAAGGGTGTTACCTATAGGGTCAATTAGAAACTGTAAGTTGCATTTTCAATGATCAACTCTTTAAAATATTAGCAAAGAAAGATGAATTTCTTTATGTGTGGTGTTGGCTGGTTTAAGAAGTGTTTATTAATATGAGTATATAAGCTTAATAGAAATTACATCCCTTAATCATTAAGTTACTAGAAGAGTTCTATGATCTTTTTGAAGAACCAAGCTGGTGGTCACTAACTAGAGAGTTTGATCATAAGATGTACTTAAAAGAAAATTCCACACCAATTAATATACAACCCTATAGACATTTTGCTATTCAAAAGTCAATTTTAGAGGCTATGATCAAAGAAATGTTGTTGAGTGGGAATATGCAACAAAAGAGGGTATGACTACCGACCTTAAGAAGATTGAAGCCATTTCTTAATGACCAATACCCAAAACCCTAAAACAGTTGCGAGGGTTCTTAGGCCTTACCAGTTCCTACGGAAAATTCATACATAGGTTTAGCGTGATCTCCAAACCATTGACTTTATTGGTCAAGAAGGGAAGGTTTAAGTGGAATAAGGCCACTGACTTAGCCTTTGCTAAGTTGAAAAATACTTTTGCGACATCGCTTGTATTGAGGTTACCAAATTACTCCAAAACTTTTTTCATAGAGACCGATGCTAGTAATGAAGCCATTAAGATGGTTTTGATGCAAGATAGCCATCCTATGGCCTATGCAAGCAAGTGTCTATCACCAAGATAGCTTAGGCTTTTGGTTTATGAAAAAGAATTACTTACTATTATGTACATTGTTGAGAAATGGAGGCAACACTTAACGGGCCAATGCTTTATTATAAAAATCAACCATCATAGTCTAAAGCTCCTTTTAGGGCAATGGTTAGCTTCTCCTAGTCAACACAAATGGCTCACTAAATTGTTAGGCCTAGATTATGAAATCAGTTACAAGCATAGCTAATCTAATCATGTTGCTGATGCTCTTTCTAGATCTTAAGTTGCTTCGCTACACTTAGCTATGACCATCCTTACTACTCCAGAATTTTTTTAAGAGCTGTGCTTTAGCTAGCTCCTATCCTCACACTACTAAGATATTCTCAATCAATTGTAGGAAGGTAAGGAGCACAAGAATTTTTCTTTAGTCAATGATGTTCTTCGAAGGAAGGGTAAAGTTGTGGTGGGACCTAATTCAAATTTACGGACCATGGTAAGGTTCTTGGTGGCCACATAAGGATTCAAGCTACTTACAAGAAGCTGAGTTCCATTTACTGTTAGCCCAAGTTAGAGAAAGATGTGTGTAACTATATTCGCTCTTATGATATTTGTCAAAGGTGCAAGCATGAGACTGTTGCATCTCTTAAGCTTTTACAGCCACTACCTCTTCTTAAGGGTTTTTGGACTGACATGACTATGGATTTTATAATGGGATTACCTAAGTCGTAGGGTAGGGAAGTTATTTTAGTTGTTGTTGACCGTTTAAGCAAGTATGCCCATTTTGTTAGGTTGGTACACCCTTATGGGACTGCTCATGTGGTTCAAGCTTTTCTAGATTATATCTATAAGCTACATGGGTTATCGGAGCATTGTCTCAAATAAAGATCCGGCTTTTGTTAGTTCCTTTTGGTCTGAGTTCTTTAAACTACAAGGGATAGAGTTTAAACTATCTTCCTCTTATCATTCACAGATGAATGATCGGATGGAAATTGTTAACAAGTGTGTTGAAACTTATCTTAGGTGCATAGTTGGTGAGGAACCTAAGAAATGGATGAAGTACTTGCCACTTGCAAAGAGATGGTATAACACCAATTTTCACATAAGTATACAAAAAACTCCATTTAAGGCCCTATATGGCTACCTACCCCCTCAACCAAGCATGAAAACACCAATAGAGGTTACCTGGAATTTGCAAAGGGAAGGGAATGAGATGGTTGAGGTTATGAAATTTGGGTTTATAGGGGAAGGAGATGAAAATATTGACACAATTGATGGGCATGTAAGTTTATGTGGTGGTGACAATATTAGACATGTAGAGTTAGGTTCTATACATGGAGCAAAAGAGAAAAATCTTATGGAGGTTGAGAACTTCTTTTAAAGGGCCAGGCAACCGATTACACGTACAAGTTAATTAGATTGAGTTACATTGAGTCAATTTAAAGTTGTAACTCTATAAAGTGCTCTTTAGATTTGGATATGTCATTAGAAATGACCTACTTTAATTCTTTGTCTATTTTGATATTTAAAACTCAAAATTATATTCAAATATATATATATATATATATATTTCAAGTAAAAAGTGAATGAATCTAATTGCATTTTAGTGTTATGTATATTTCTAGTTATTAATGAAGATGTAACTTTTTAATGTGAATTTTCTTATATTTAAAAATTAAATACATCATGTGAAAGATTAACATTTTTTATCTCCAAAAATTTGGTTAGATGTGCATCAAAATCAAGACAGAGAAAATTCATATCAAGATGACTTATTCTTTTTCTTTCATATTTAAAATTTAGTGCATCAAAATTTTAGATCTTATCATTATAATATAGAAATCAATCCACTAAGTGATAGCCTAGTAGTATGAGAAATCTCTCCAAGGTTCGATCATCCTCTCCATCAACATTGTAATAAGATTTAGTTGGGGAAAAAAAAAATTCCAGTAGTATATATCAACTCTATGTGGACTTAAATAACAAAGGAAAAAGAAAAATTACATAAAAGGCAACCAAACTTCTTGAAACACACAAGGTAAAATAATAGAATTTCCTCAAAATGAATGCCATTATTGTTATTGATAATGTAGCCACCTTTCCTACAAAAAGCATTAGCCCTAATTGTCTTCATAGACTAAGCCATCAAATTAGCAAACCGGAGGAGGAAGATCCGCTTGTTTCGGGTCGCAATCCGACCCGCCATGCTTGTGAAAAACCCTACTCCCAAACAGAAGAAACCCTAATGCGTGTCCGGCGACCGCGGCAATAAAAATCCCACCATTGAAGGACATCACAGCAAGCATCACCATGTAGTTTAAACCGCAACGCAATGCAAAGATAAGCGTCTGTAGCACACCCGCACAGAAGTCGCGTTTGCCATTACCTGGCTTCAGCAGCCTACAGTGGCAAAGAAACTCCACTATGAAGGCTAGGGCAAACACGAAGGCTAACGATAGGATGTACTTAGTAGGGCTAAATCCTGGCCAGTGTGTAAAGAGTACCTCGGCGTTGCTGCCCCAGTAGAAGGACATGTGCATCATCATTCTCTTGCGGCGGAAATGGGTCGTCGAGTTGCTGGCGAGGCCGGGTGATGGTGCCATTGCGTCCGCCATTTTTGTTTCCGGGGCTGGCTGTTTTCCGTGGCTAGGTTGAAAACTGAAAATGGAGAGGACGCAGAGAAAAAATGAATCAATGATGAAAACTTATATATGATTTGGAAGAGAAATTTTCGCCAAATTTTTGTTAGTTAGTTTTTATTCGTTTCATGATAAGTTTGATCACTCTATTAAGGATAAAGGACCATCTTAACTACAATCCTAACCATCGCTACAAGATCAGCGTGAACGGAGGCAAGTCAGAAGTTCCACATAGGAAAACTTTCAAATTGTTGTGGACTGGAGACAATAAATTAGACATTCAATTTTTCATTTTTTAAAAAAACCTATTTTAAATTATGAGAGAAAAATTATATTACAATTCATGCATAAGTACCTAACTTATTTTCTCTTGGGAAAAAGGGTTTATTTGGTAATTTGATATGTTTTACCGTAATAGCCTTTTTCCTTATATAATGAACATATTATGATTAAAATTTTTTCATACTAAAAGGTTGTTCATTGATAAGCACCAAAAAATATATGTATAAGTTTATATTTATCATTTGTTTTATTAGTATGCTAAAGGATATTTCAATATGAATATAGTTTATGTATGTGTTTAAAGCATTTGTTAAGAATATAAAAAAGGTTTTTTGCATTCCAATACTGCATCTTATGAAAAAGTAAGTTTATAAGAAAGTAAAAGTTTTGGGAGAAAAAAATAAAAAGGTAAAAAATTTTCTTTATTAGTACCTTAACAAATGAACCTATAGTAACGACTAAAATTTTCATCTTCTTATACAATTACTCTAATAACAATAGTTAATGCACATGGGAAAACTTAAATATGATCTCTTCTCTTTTGGAAAAATATAATTAATAATGAGAAAACAAATGATAAGGATAGCGAGAAATAACCTATGTTTTGATTAAAAAATATATATTTATTTTTTCTAGTAGACAAAACACTTCAATAACAAACAAACCAAGATCTTACAAATAATAAACAAATATTAGATAATAATGCTCATATGCCGAGCTACATCAATATAGTCTTATCCTTTGTAGGAACTACTCGTAATAACCAACTTGCAAAATGGATCTGTTTATCGTAAAGGGATTCGTTGTTCCTAATGCTACTTTACCTTAATTATTATTTAAACAAGTAAAAATTCTATCTTGATTCAAGTAAGGATAGCGTTTCTCTTCTATATGTCCATGGAGTTTTGAAAATTGTAGACATCTTAGAGATAGATAAAGAGTTAGAAATTTATCAAACGAACTATACTCCTTTATTTATGTTAAGAGTCCATTGATTAGAAGAGGACAAGAAAAGCTTGAATCTAATTCCTACAGTAATGAATATAAGTGCAATTGAAATTCCTATGTAGTTATACATTTGTGTATTAATAAAACCATTCACTATTTCTTAAAGCTCATATTATTATAGTTTTCAACCAAACCGTCAAACAAAAAACTAGGAACATCATAATACGGACGATTTTCCAACTCCAAATCCTTCTTCACTAACACATCTGCAACTTGGTTTTGATCACGTGAGACCCTATACACAACTACATTTTGCAATTAATTAATAATAGCAATGCAACCACTTAATGTTAGGTGACAAATATTTAAGTCTACATCTATTCTTTCTATCTATTTCGCAACCATAGTTGAATTGGTTTCTATAATTAAGTGCTCTACCTTATTCTTTCTAGCCCATCCAAGATCTTCATAGATTGCCCAAACTTTCACTTCTAGGAGGGAGACCTTCTCAACTTTCCTACACATACCTCCTTTGACTTCTCTACTGTTATTTTTAGCTACAAATCCCATTCCACCTACCTCATTACCTTCCATCACCACGCCATCATAATTAATTTTTATCCACTTGACTTCCGATTTCTCCCATTTTTAAGCTCTCTAGATTCTTACCTAGTGAATTTGCTTAGTTCAATAGCTATACTACCATTCATTAGATTTTGTTCTAACTCTTTGCTTCCAATCAGATGATTGATGACTTTCATTAAAGACCCTCCTATTCCTTTCTCCCTAGATTCCTCTTAACTCGAACAAAACTACCATTTGGTGTAGAGTTCTCCTATCCTTCCACTTTTTTTTTTCTTCCACTGGGTATGTTTCTACAGCCATTCTCTCAATTTCTCATTATTGTCAAATTCCCTTAAGTCATCAATACTTATGGATCCCCACCATTCCATATTAACCTTGCACTTTAGAAACAAGTGAGTGATGGATTCTTATGCTCTTTGGCATGAGGGACGCTCAATCCCAACCATCATTCCTCTTCTTCTTAAATTATCCTTAGTAGCCATACCTCCATGCATAAGCTTCCACAAAAGCATCTATATTCGAGGTAAGGTAGGGGTCTTCCATGTTCATTCTAGATTGCCTACTCCCATAAACACTTCCTCCTATGTACACATCATTCTGTAAGTTGATATAGTTGTTACTTCACCATCCATTTCCTTTGGCCAAACTCTTTAGTCCATGTTCTCAGCTTCATCTGTTAAGATAATGTGACCTAGGTATGTGCTTATCTCTTCATCTATCAGGTAGCCAATTATATCCTCATTCTAGACTCTGAGTTGAACCCACACTTGTCTTACTATCAAACTGTCATCATATTTATTTAATGGTCTATATAACTAATTTGAGACACAGCCTTGTTTCAACCAGTTATCCATCCAGAACTTGGAACTTTAACCATTCTAAAGCCAAATTCTTGCCATTTCATTCACCCAAGATAAAGCTTGACGAAGGGACTCAAAGAATTTAAAACCTTTTTTAACTGAAGTATAGGAGTCTCGAATTCTATACTATGCTCTAATTAACTTCACCTAAAAAGTTTTCTTCCTTCCTACATCCTAAGCCAATTTTGTAAAATACGCTCTATTCCTCTTCATGACGTCAAAAGCACCAAGACCTCCTAGTTGTTTCTATTGCTATATCCTTTTCTAACTAATCCAATGCAACTTTATCTAACCCTCAATTGAGCCCCAAATGAAGTCCCTATGAAGCTTTTCAATTTCTCCACAAGTCCCTTAAGGAAGGGCATAGCCTGCAAATAATAATTCAGGATACTCTCCAACACAAATGACATTAGCAATTTTCTACCTGCCATGCTCAATAACTTAGCCTTCTACCCCACTATTGTTGGTAGAGAATGGTATGTAACTCGAAGCCTGTAAAGAAAGGAAATAAGGCTAAAGGGGGTATCGAGGCTAGTCTAATGTAACCACTCCAATACTTAAGTCAGTGTATGACTAAGAGAGAGGGCAAGTAAAGGGTAAGTGTTCATAGAGTGTAGAGAGTCCTTATAATACTCATACCTCATATTTATAGGTGTTTGTTAGATAACTATAATGACAGGCATTTGTTGATCATAGATCATGTGGTGGCTCCTTAATTAAGCACATGTAACATGGAGTAGTAGGCAATTATGTAACAAAGTTAGGCAGAAAATCAACTGTCTGTACTACGTTTCAAATTTAAAGTATTTAAGTAAGTAGATTGAGTTCCTTGGCCCATCAAATAGGCTAGGTCTAGTCCATTAGGTCGTCAAAGAAAGCTAAATTCGAGAATTTGGTATATCAAAATAGCTCAATAATCGAGGTGTCATGCTATAACTAAGGGTGAGATTCTATTATCATCATTTACCCCCCAACTCCCATAGTCAAAAGCTCAACTATGGGAGTAAATTGTAGGAATGATACTTAAATTGTTTGATCGATAGGTAGGACAACCAAGCCTGTGCTTACAATTGATTGTAAAACATCCAAGCTACACTGCCATACTTGTTGTTAGTATCCTTATACTTTTGTTTTTTGTTTAGTAAAACACTTCATGTCAAGTCTTAACTTAAGGGCCACAAACCTTTAGTTTTCCCGCCTATTCATTTTCTATACGTATATGTGGGATAGCTATCTAATCTATCATCATTGCACTGCAAGCTTTATTAATTTCCAACAACACAATATCAATTAGATCCCTGATTACAAACATGTATTAATCATCCATACCTAACCATCAAATCGGAACCTAAATCCCAATTAACCCATTTTCAATTCTCGAGAAGGGATTATTGGAACAATATGTACTAAAAGCCTTGAAAGCTTCATTAATCACTTTCTTCTCTAATTTTCTCTTCATTCCTTTTTGTCAAAAATTTCTTTATGCAAAATTTTACAAACCTTCTCTCCAACCTTCTTTCAACTTTTCTATGTAGTCTACTTCTAACACTTTACTAAGTATGGCTAGAAGCAAAAACCGTTCTCTTACTTCTACTAATTCTAAAGCTACTCTTTCTAAGGCTACTTCTCCTCCTTCCGAGAGACAACTAGGTTAACTTCAACTTCTGGCAGTTCGGCAAATAGTGCCATAGATAGGTGGGAGAAGCTCACACGTATCGATACTCTTCTAGTAGATGTATACCTTGAGGACAAGGATGATGAACTCCTTACTAGGTATTTAAATAATAACCCAATATGTAATGTCAATTCATCAAATGGAGTAGTGAGTGTTGCGACTAGGGCAATTGTGAAGAAATATAATAAATACTTTGAGGATCTTTTGCTTGAATGGCACTTGCATAGGTCAAAGGAAGATGAGAGGGTATGTTTCCTCATCGAACGCAAATTCTACCTTTATTTGAAATATTTCAATTTTGGTTGTGCTTGCCTTTTTCTTTATTTTTGAAGCAATTTTTTAACTACTTCCAGGAATCATTGAGTATGTTTTCTCCTAACACATTCAAGCTTCTTATAACTTTCAAGATAATTTGTAAGGAACATGAGGTGAGAGCCACACCTCAACTATTTAGATACTTTTTCTTGATCAAATGCCAACTCGATGGATGGTTTTATATGGCAGCACAGCATGGTCATAAGTTCATGGATGGTCTGGAATCCAATATCCATAAATGGTACGATAAATATATTTCAGTAAGGTCTGATGTAGATCTAGACTTCTAGAGCAAGTGGACAGAACCCATCCGAACAAGTCCCATAATGTTGTTGTCGAAAGAATCATCAAAAGATAATACAAAAAAGCGGAGCCCATATTCTTTGACAAAAAAGGTAAGATTCGATATCCCACCATGTCAAGGGGAGCTCTAAGAAGGAATCTGAACTTCGTGACTCATAGGGGGAGATTCTTTGCCATTAAGCTTTGCTCAATACAGATTTGTGAGTTTTAGATTTTCATTATTGCAAAATTTCCTTTTCTACAGACATAGGTGCAGGTGATGTAGACTCTAAGAAGCTATTTGCCTAAGCCAAAGCCAAAAAACAAAAATTGGATTGGCATGTTACCAAAGTCACTGCAGGTTAAACCGCAATACAAAAGAAGGTAGCCAAAGAACAAGTTGTTAAGGAACTAGTGGTTCAAAAGAAAAAGGAAGAGGATGCTCGTTCCAAGGAAGGACAATCAAAACATTAAGTGGAGGATGCTGGAGCCATCTAAGCTAAGGCGCCGCCATAGTTATCAAAATCGCATTTTTACTCATGCAATTCTACGAGTTTACGATTTTAAATGGTTCTTTCAAATGTAAAATCTTTTTTTTTTTTTATAGAAACTTACGTTTTTAACTAAGTTTACATATAAATTCGATAGAAACTTACATTTTTGACCAAGTTTATCGATTCTATATATCTAAGTTGAATAGACTAAAAAATTAAAGAAAAAAATAATACAACTAGTCTTTTACGAGCCATCAACTATTAAAGCATTACAACATCTATCCTATTCTATTCCAATTTTTTACCTCTTTCTTTCTCTGTTAATCTCTTATTTTATGTTTATATCTTTTATTTAAGTTTCATCTCTAATAGCAAAGTTTATAAAGAAAACTATATACTTTATTTTATACTATCAATAACTTATATGAGTCGAAATATTTAGTTCTCTTTAATTTATAACTTTAAAAAAATAGGAAAAAGTTTAGTTTCAACTCTATTTGTCCTTCTTTCAAACATGTTAGATTATATATTAAGAATTTTTATGAAAAAAAAACCTTAATTTCTTCATTCTTTTTTTTTTTTAATTTTCATCATATATTTCAGGTTATAAAAATTTACGTTTCTACATTTCAATTTTATCTTTCAATCTCTAACAATTTTAGATAGAATTACTAGTTTGATAACCTTGCCACCTACAATTGGGATACCACTAAACAAAAACCATCCGATGAGCCCAATCAAATTGTTACCATCAAGAATGCCATGGAGGTTACTCCATCTAAGGCTATGGGTAGCTCGGCAAAGCCATCATCTATGTCGAGCCCAAAGAAAAGGAAGGTAAAGGAGCTTATTAGAGAGCCTCCGTCCAAGAAAAGTAAGGAATTGGATGAGAGCACCAAAGCAGCTATGAGAGAGAAGGCTTTTGGCATTAAATCTGCCAAGTTTGTCCCTCAAGCTATAGATAGTTGCTATTATGTACCCTTTTAGAAGTACACCATCCTCAATATTTACTCTGCTTTAGGTAATAGGATGAAATCCTTAGCCTTGTCGGAAAGAATCATTCTGCCGAGGGACAAGGAGATCATGAAGAAGGATACAGCTAGAGTTGGTGGCAATAACAAAGGTTACATTATTGCAAAGTTATATGATGTAATTTTTTGGATGGTCGTAATTTGTCCTGTCTTACATCCTTTATCTTGTGGCTAACCTTTTAGTTCATTACAAATCAGTAGTCATGTCTTGACGATCATTGTTGAGGCCAAGGAAGAAATGAAAAAGGTATGTCTGACCATCCTTTACTCATTCACATAGTCAAGAGCTAACTAGCTTATTAATGTTTTGTTGGTGAAGGAAGCTTACAACTCCTCCAAAGCACAGACAATGGCAGTTAAGAATGCCAAAATAAAAGCTAAGAAGGAAGCCCAAAAGTTATGGGAAGAACTTGTTGTTGAGAAATTAGCACACTCTTTAGTGGTCAATGAGGTGTCAAGCCTAAAGATCAAGAATGATGGGCTTTTCAAGGAGACTAATGAGTTGAAGGATTAGCTCTATGACAAAAAGGAGAAGTACTGGAGTCTCGGGGAAACAATTACCTCAATGAGTAAGGAAGAGGATAAGCTAAGGGTTTAGATGAAGGACTTAGGGCTTAAAAACAACAAGCTCGGAGCTACAAAGGTCAAACCCTCTGTAGAAGAGGCACTCTTGATAATCACTCTAAGTTGGCAATACAAGAAATTACTCCATAGAAAGCTTCTAGAAGTGGTTCAGTTGGCTAGGATAGAGATTTTAAAGTTTTATCCCAATTATCAACTCTCTTGCCTCGATCTCGTCAATGTTGACAATGATGACGCCAATAGTGACAAGGAAGAAAAGTCAACAACGAAGAGGGAGTTAAAGGTCAGGGGTAGGAAGATAATCAACGTACCAATGTCGAAGCCCCTATAACTATTGAGGAACTGACCGCAAAAGAAACCCCTTATGAATGAAAGGAAGCCTCCAATTCCTCAGCTAAAGTATTCAATGCCAATAAAGATCCCAACCCCAACAAGGTCTCGAAAAGCTCAACCAAGCAAGACCTCAACCTGCTAATTCTACAAAAGAGAAAGTTCCCTAACCACATGCTGATAATTAACTTTTGATTACTTTTCTAAATATTTCATATATTTGCTTAGGTCGAAATGCTAACTTTTTTGGCTTGTAATGAGACTCCTGTCAATTTTTGACATTTCAATTTATTGCAGATCTTACATCAGACACATCCAATTCGCCTATTTTCCTATAGACATAGTTAATGAAAGTTCATTAATCGTATAAGATGCGAACTTATTTTGAAATTGGGAGTTCGTTAGTCAAACTAGATTGATGCCTGTTGAAGGCATTTTTCGAGTTCGTTAGCCGTATTACGTTAAAACTCTTTTTTAGAGAATGTTCGCCTTGCTTGCCACTTACAATTAAGCTCATTAGCCATATTAGGTCAAAACTTTATTAATCGTAGCTCATATGCCACGCAAGCTTGAACTATGTTATCCATTAATCATGGTTAGATCAAGTATAGAAAAGATTAGGAAAAGAGATGCTCATAGCAAATTGAAACAAACACTTCATATTGTTAATGATTAGGCTATTTCCTTACATTGTCTTAAAGGAAATAGTACATGCAAGTACATAATATTGTAGACAACATAGAACAATTACACGAAGAATAATTTAAGGTTCTTGGCATTGAGCTTTCCCTAGTTATCTTGTAAGCCCGTTGCCTCCAACTTCCTATAAACTAAGTCTTTAGGTTAAAATACCTTATGTTTAACCTTCTGATTGTAATATCCCGTTGCCTTATGTTGGTAAGCAATAACCTTTGCTCTTGTAATATCTCATATCTCCTCGATCATGTCCCAATTGGCCATCAAGCCAACCTAATTTGCCTTGACATCAAATTTTTGGTTCATAAATTAGGCAATTCCAATTCAGTTGGTAAGATGGCTTACGATTCGAAAGCTAATCTAAAAGGCATCTCTCCTGTTGAAGTCCTATGGATGGTCCTACATCCATATAATATACTAGGTAACTCATCAGTCCACTTGTCCTTTACCTGTTCAACTCTTCTCCTCGAACTATATAAGATAGTCTTATTGATAGCCTCCATCTGTCTATTCATTAGGGGGTAACCTACTGAAGTATGATTCAATCGAATGTCATACCTTTTATAGAAAGTTTGGAACTTATCGACGTCAAACTATGGACCATTGTCAATTAAAGTGTAATTCGTGGCCCGATATATTAACCTCTAAGCTTCTTTTTTGTTTATAGGTAAGACCCCATCCCTTAGATACTCAACAATTGGGTCCATCCATAACTTTTCTTTTGGGCAAGACATTACTTCATAACATTGTCTAGTTACTTCCAAACTATTGTTAGGGAGATATTCGATAAAAAGCTTATCATTCAAGTTAAGGAGTGTCGTGCTAGCCAACTTTGAAGGCTTGTCAGCAACAATGTTCCAATCTATAAGGATCTTCTCAATTGTAAAAGACTAAAATTCTTCTAAGAGCATTCGTACTATCATCAAGTACTTATCATAACTTCTGTTTTTGTTGCATAGCTTCCTTTTACTTGATTTACAATTAGTTGTGAATTGGAAAAAACCCTCATCTTTCTCAGCACCAACTTCCCTTGCTAACTTTACCCCAATAATTAAAGCTTCATATTTAGCCTCATTATTACTGGCTAGAAATCTAAACGTTAACGCACATTGAATTTTCACATTATACGGTTCTTATAAGATGAGGCCCACACTGCTTCCTTCCTTTGTAGAAGAGTCGTTCGTGTAAAAATTCCACATGGTTTTCTCAACCATGTCAACGCTGTCTTCTTCTCTAGTGAATTCAACTATAGAATCTACCAAAACCTAAGCCTTTAATGCCGTTTTAAGCTTATATTGCACACTATAAGCACTTAGCTCCAAAGCATACTTTATCATTCTTCTTAAGGAATCAGGTCATTGTAAGGCTTACCGTAGTGGTTGGTCAATGTGAACAAAAACTTAATGGGCTTCAAAGTAAGGCTTCAACTTCCTTATCAAGATTATTACGGTTAGGACAAACATTTCAATTTTTGTATATCTTTGTTTTGTACCTTATAAGACATGACTCACATAATAAATCGGCCTATGCTCTTTTCCCTCTATTTGAACAAGGACAAAAGAGAGAGCTCAACTACTAATTGATAAGTATAAGAATAGATCTTCCCTATATGGGCGTCGAAAGTACTAGTGGTGACGCCAAAAATATCTTTCAAATCTTTGAATGCAGCATCACATTTATCAATCCATTGAAACTCCTTTTAATTCTTGAAAATCTTAAAAAATTCTGTGCATCTATCTATGTTCTTTGATACAAATCTATTCAGAGCAACAATTCGCCTGGTCAATTCCTGAACCTCCTTGATAATACTTGAGGACTTCATGTTACTTATCGCATCAATTTTTCTAAGATTTGCCTTATTGCCATGCTGAGTCATCTTATATCCTAAGAACTTACCTAAAGTAGCCCTAAAAATACATTTTGCTGGTTAAGTTTCATATTGCATCTCTTCAATGTGTCAAATGTCTCTTCAAGGTCGACAAGGTACTGATCTTCCTCTCTACTTTTAACTATCATGTTGTCGACATAAACGTCAACATTGTGATGAATTTAGGGCTTCAACATTTTTGTTACGAGCCTTTAGTAAGTTACACTAGCATTTTTTAGCCCAAAGGGCATAATTATGTAACAGTATGTCCTAAAGTTTGTAATGAACAATGTATGTATTTCATCTTCTTTCTCCATTCTGATCTAATTATAACTGAAAAATGCATTCATAAAGGAGAGTAAGGCATGCCCAACTATCGAATCAACCATTTTATCAATCCTCAACAAGGGAAAAGAATCTTTAGGACAAGCCTTATTCAAATCCGTAAAGTTTATATACATATGCTATTTGCCAATTGACTTCTTAACTAGCATATAGTTAACTAGCCAAGTTAGATAAGGCTCTTCCCTTATTAATCCTGCTTCTAATAACTTTTGGACTTCTTCATCTATAGCTGTCTATCGATCAAGGGTAAAATGCCTCTTCTTTTGTTGAATTACTTTCGCATTTGGGTCAATTTGCAACTTATGCATCATGACTTCCCTAAGGATGCCCTACATATCTGAGGGAGTCCATGTAAAGACATCGGCATTATCTTGAAGAAACTTAATCAAGTATCAACGGATGTTTGCTAGCAATGTTCTCCCTATCTTTGTTATTTTATCTAGATTGTCCCCAAGTTGAACTTCCTCCATTTCTTCTTCGGCATTTTCTATGCTATTAGATTTCTTCTCTAGGTCAATCTCTATCTAGAAAACTCCCCCGTACCTAAGCACTCTTAAACATAATTATTTGGCCAGCAATTGATCTCTTTTACATACTCCAACTTCGGTAAAAGTAGAGAATTTCACCTTGAGATGCGCTGCTAATAGGACCATACTGAACAAATGTTGGCATGGTCATCCATAATCGTATTGTAAGGAGACCAACAGTTGATAACAAGAAAATCCACTTTATCTTTCACTACATTCTCATCATCTCCGATCTAAATTGGAAGGGAAACTACTTTAATGACTCATACAAGTTGATTATTGAAAGCATACAGATCATAATCATAAGATCTCAACTATACTTTGATCTTTGGCTTCATTTGGTTGAAAGCATGTCGAAAGATAATGTCTATCGAACTCTTAGTGTCAACTAAGATCTTTTTTACCTCAAAGTTGGTAATTCTTGTACTAATTACCAATGCCTCATCATGGGGCTATTGTTCGCCTTTGAAATCCTCCTCTGTAAAAGAGATGGAATTGTCGACCTTCACTTTTTGGCCCTGCAAATTACAAACATATCACATAACATTAGTCGAACTTGAAGAGCAAGACCAGTCTAAAGTGAAAGGTCTAGCAATAATGGTGTTAATTACACCATTCGGAGCTCTATTGTTACCTCCTTCTCATCCTTCCCTTTTGGCCTGAGGAGGCCGATCTACATTATCTTGCTCATCTCTAGGTAAGTCGTTCAATATTTTCAGCATCATGAGCAAGGAACTTGCTCAAATATCCTCATTAGTTGCATCCTAAATTGCTTTCTTAAGCTAAATACATTCGTCGATGTTGTGGCCTCTATAGCATTGAAAATCACAGTACTTGTTTGAATTTATATGTAATAGGTTTTCCTTCATTTGCTCTGGCCATTACAACATCCTCTAATTGCACACTTCCATGAGTATATCAGAGATTAAGCAATTGAGAGGGGTATGAATGGAATAGGTTAGAATGCACGGCCTCTTCCTCTTACCATTGCTCCCTTCTAAAAACTAGTCATCATGTACACCAAATAAGTCTTTCACATTCTTCTTAATTTTATCATTTTTTTTTTTTATCTTCTCTGCTCTAATCAGTTTCATGCTAAGCTTTAATATTGCCCTTCTAATAAACATAAGAAGTAGCTTTAGCCTTGACCTTAGGAAACGTCTTCAATTTATTCTTTGTCAAAGATTTGAAAAAATCTTCCTATGGCTTAACTCCATCGATTACTACGTTGAAGGAAACACTCATGTCTAACTCTGAGATCTAAACCATCTCAACCATAAATCGAGCTAGTTAATCTCTAATAAATTCATCAAACCTCTATTTAATAGGATTAAGGAAAGATGAGTCCTCAACCAAGAGTTAACTTACGAGGAAGTGTTGCGAGAACACTTCACTAGATCCTCGAAACATGAAACAGTATTGGGTTTCAAATGATTGAACTAGGTGTTCATAGCATTCCTTAAAGTGGAAGGAAATGCTTAACGAGGTACAACATCACTCAAGTCATACAATTTAGCTAATGTATGATAATACTCAAGATGGTTCTCAGGATCCTTCATCCCATCATACATTTTGAACTATTGCAATTTAATATGCCATGGTATCATTTCCTCCAAAATTTCTTGGATGAAGGGTTCTTCTTAATTGTATATTATCAACTGGCCATAATAGGGGTGCTGACATGCAATGGCCAGGCATGCTGTGCCTATTATGGTTGTTTTCCCTTGTTAATTCTTTTAAGTGTAGGGGTCAAAAGTCCACACACCACTCCAACCTGCTTCTTTGGTGATTCAGGCAAATGAATCAAATTACCAGAATCATTGGCACTATTGTCTCTATGCTCTCAATCATGATTTGGTATACTACTCTTACAAATAAGATTTAGAATTTCATCATTCTTCTTAGTTAACTCTTTATTTTCCTTGGTTAGATCGATACAATATTGTTCCAATCTAGCCAAATGGTCTTCATCGAGATGCTTACTATACCTCCTACTACGTGCCCGCCCGCCCGCCCGCCCACCCCCCAAAACCCCGAACATGCTAGCATCTACACTTTTAGTCATGCGTGTTTTAGCCATATGAGAAAAAGGTTCAAAAAGTATAGTGCTGGAATGGTTTTAATAGAGAATTATGTGTATCTTGGAACCTATAAAAGAAAAGAAATAAGGCTAAAGGTGTGCTGAGGCCAGTCTAGCATAACTACTCCAATGCCTAAGTTAGTATATGAGTAAAGGGTAAGTGTTTAAAGAATGTAAGGAGTCCTTATAATACTCAAACCCCATATTTATAGGTGTTTGTCAGATTATTGTTGTAATAGCTAATTGTTGGTCATGGACCACATGGTAGCTCCTCAATTAAGCACGTGCCTGAAGACATGGAGTAGTAGGCAATTGTGTAACAAAGTTCGATAGAAGATCAACTGTCTACGCCACTTTTCAAATTCAAAGTATCTAAGTGAGTAGGCCAAGCTCCTTAACCCATCAGATAGGCTAGGCCTAGTCCATTGAGTTGTCAAAACAAGCTGAATCCAAGAATTCAACATATCAAAATAGCTCAACCTATGACTAGGGGCGAGCTTCTACCATCACCACCCACTAGTTTGCTTCTTACGTTTTCCAGGCTGAAATTTAAATCATGTAGTTTGAAACTTCCTCCTTCCTTTACTGGCATGCCTAAGTAATTCCCCATATTCGCATTCATCCAAACTCCAAACAAATCATAAACCATTTCCTTCAATCCCTACTAGAATTTCGCGAGAAGATAATGTATGACTTTTCAATGTTCACTTTCTATTCGAGCATCTTTGCAAACCACTCAATCACCTACAACATACACCTTGAATTGTCCTTCGATGCTTCACCTAATACAATAATGTCACCAAAGAAGAATAGATGGGATAATTAGATATCCACACCACTTATCTTAACTAGAACCTATTTTTTCTCTTCCATGAGGAGGTGGATAATTCGATTAAACATTTCCATAATTAAAATGAATAGATACAGTGATAAGGGATCCCCCTACCTCTTAATTTCTTAATAGGGTAAAGTGTCCTAATTTAGGGAAAATACAAAAAAAAATAGGAAAATATGAAAAAACACAAAAAAAAAATAAGAAATTTGGAAAATAAAAAATAAAAAAAAAATTAGAAAATTGATCAGTTACAAAAAAATAGGAAAAATTAAAAAATAAAAGATTTAGGGAATTTAAAAAAAAAATTAGAATAGATTTTAATTTTAAAAAATAAGATGAACTATTAGGTTTGGATTTAGATTTGAATCTAGCCTAGACTAACTTAGTCCATATGTGTAATTTGACAAGATACAGGCCTATGGCCTAACAGTTAAGCATATGAGCATGGCTTTGGGTTTAAGCATGAGATTAGGGGTTCGAATCTTAGCAAAAGCATGAAAGCCTTTTATTTTTTTAGATAACATACTACACTCATTACATTGTCATGTGTCAAGATCTCATTACACCACATGTTTTTATTTTTTCAGATTACACACTACACTCATTGCATAGCCACGTATTAGGATCTCATTACGCTACGTGTCCTGACACATGACAGCATCGGGTTAGACAGCGCTGACATAGTGTGATATGGCATGCCACATCACTGCTACGTATCACATGAGGACACGTGGAACGCAACCATTGGATGGTGTGGCTAACGTAGCGCTACGTTAGCCCCTCTTTCCCACCCTTTCCTTCCCTCTTCTCTCCCTTTCTCATGATTTCCTCCATTTTCCCCAGCCAAAACAATCCACTCCCTTCACTTTACCTTGATTTTTTCTATATATCTCACATATAGGCACATAATTTCTTACTTCAATCTTGTACTCTACATGTCCTACTATGGATTGGTGTCAAAAATGCATCTAAATTCAATGAAAGACACATTCAAATCGAGCTTCAAAAGTTGGAAAAAAAAAATAAAAATCTAGGAATTTGTATTTAACTTGATTGGCTTTCCTTGTTTTCTAAGCTGAATTGATGTATAAATAAGAGTCCTAGGATTGTTTCACAACACACACAATCACTCATAATCGAGAGATTCACTCATAAAACCCCTCTCTTTCACTTTCTCTCTCTAACCAAAGCTCTCTCTCTTGAGCTCGGAATTCGATCGTAGTAGCTTTCAAACAAAACCAACACTACAACTACAATCCTCACACTCCCATCTTTCAGTTAATACACAACCCCCACCACCCATACCCCCCCCCCCACAACTACTACTATCCACTATAGCGTCCCCGTCACACTCTTCATCTTAAACCTTAACCACCACCACCCAAGCTTGAAATATCACCATCTCCACCACTACCTGAACCAAACTAAGCCCACTACGCACTTCGCCATACCCTAAAACCCAGTACCCAACCAATTTTGAACTTCAATAAGCTTTCGTCGTGCACTAACCACCACCCACGAATACCATCCAAACCACCTTCAAACCCTACGGCATTGGCTTTACACCTCTCTACCCCACCCCAAACTCCAATCCAATAACCATAAAAATCCCTTTCTCCAATCGATTGGGAGCTTGAAGCAGTTAGAACCGCCCCCCACTACTGTTGCTATTGTTAAAAACCTTAAGCTCGATCCGGATCCTAAAACCAACCCGAAACTCTAACCCAAACCTAAGATTCGCGCACCAACTTGACCCGTACTCTCTTGGTTTGGTCCTCATCCATTCAATTGCTTCAAAAATTTTTATTTATTTATTTACTTTTGCTTATTTATTTATTTATTTATTTTATAATGTAAATGGTAATGTAAAAATAAAAAGGGGAAAAAGAAAAAAAAAAAGAAGAAAAGGGAATAAAAGAAAAGCAAGAAAAAAAAGAAAAAGAATAGTTTATTTATTTATTTATTTTTAGTATAGTGCAAATGGATAAAATAAAAATAAATAAATAAGATAATATATAAAAAATAATTAATTAAGTAAATGAATAGAAAAAATTTTAAAACACTTAGAAAAATCGAGTTTTTCCAAAATAAATAAAAATAATTGGACTTTTTTAAAATTAGGGCCCTTTAGAACATTCTAAAAAATAAATTTTCCAATTTAGAACCTTCTTTTTTAGAAATTTCCTTAAATAAATCAAATTGAATTAAAAACGTAAAACTAACGTATTTTCAAATTAAAAGAAACCTAACCCACTAAAGTTTTACAAAAAAAAAAACTATGTACATCTAATCCCAAATAGCATGTATGTACCTATAGGGGGATGGTAAAAAAAAACTTATTTTTCCTTTTTTTTTTAGTTTAGATTATTTCAATTATCTTATTAGAGTAACTAATAATTAAGTTTTATTTTATAGAATTGAAAAGGTAATTTTTAAGGTTAACATTAAATTTGGAAAGTTAATAATACTTGTAAGGATTTAAAAAACTTAACCCCCAGATCTAAATCCCTGGTTTCTAAAACCGTTTTATTAAAAATTAGTTTAATCAATAGACTAATAGCTAAGTTATAATCAATCTACCAAATTGGTTATAACTTAACTTTTTTTTCTTGACTTCGGTCGAGTGGTAACTCCGAGACATTTTTCAAAATACAAAAAACTTGTTTTCTTTAAACCTTAGTTGATGGTCAATACTAAATGGGTAAGGGTTTAATACTAATCGATTTAAAAGAAACCTAATTTATAAAAGAACTAGGAGATGAAAAAACAGGCTCAACACTTTTGCCAAAATTATTCAAGAATAAGAAGAGCCTAGGTTGTGTTATCCCATAATTCTTGTCTCACATTTTGGATAGTTTCCATTATTGTCTTTTTCTTAACACAGATTGAACCAAAGACCTCCTTATTCTAGATTCTAAGGTCTTTAATGAATTAGGTTAGGTCTTTCGAGTATCTAAAATCTATTAAGCTCCAGTGGTTCGCGATAAAGTTTTTAAAACTTAGGTGTTCAAGCAACATGGGTTGAAAACGAAAGGGTCTTTCAAATTTAAGCCCACCCTTAATCTACACAGAGTATTTAACATAATTAGCAACTGGTCCAATTGATTAGAGACTAAATGGAATAGTCGAGCTTTCGGAAGAATAATTTCCATTCCTCAATTCCCTAGGCCTTATCAAGTCTAGTCTAGACTAAGTCATACATATTACATGACTTCTTAGACCATGTAAATTTTGGCTAAACAAAGCCTAAGTCTAACATATTACAAAAGTTCATACATCTCTAATATCTGTCAGCCCTTTGTGAACTCACTAGTCTCCCCTCCCATGTTCCCTACCTTACCCCGCCCAAATTTTCCTATTGATACAGAATCTCATTAAAGTCCCCAATTGTAACCTAAGGCTATAAAATCTAGACAACAAACTTTCTAGTTCTTCCCATTCTCCTCATAACAAGAAGACGCATAAACAAAAGAAAGAAACCAACGGTATCAAGAATAACATACCTAGACTTCCAAAGTGATTTGCTAGTTAGACCACAACATCTCTATGATAATTGCATCCTCCACATTCCAAAGCATGGCAATACTACCTTTGTAGCCTTCTGCTTCCACATGCAACATTTGGTCTGTACCTACATGTTCCTTCAACCTTTCTGCTCCCTCAACCCCCATATGAGTCTCAATGATAATGAGAATTTGGGGGTCATGTTGCATCCATAGATCTTTGATGGCCCTCCTACATTGCTTAAAGTTTGCTCCTCTAACATTCCAAGCCATGATTTTGAAATGCATTGGTCTCATAAAGGATGACAAAGTATCCATTAAATCAGGGTTTAAGAGATTATAGAAGATCTTAGTCCAACATTCTCTAGAGGATGCTTTAGTAACTTCCTCCATCTCTATCCTTCACCTGCATGGCCAAAATGAGGTTTTGACCATCATCATTTGAAACTCCTATGTTGTCAATAGAAACTACTTCTGCTAATCCTCTATTAAGGGTTCAGTAAATTGCACCCTCTGAACCTCCATCAAGTGCGTCGAACCCAACATGATGACTTCTGTGACTGATTTACATGTCCACTCCGTAAGATCTAAAATGTCCAACCCAGTCATCACATCTCGAAACATAGGCATCTTTATCACCAGTATCCATTTTGCCTTCGTTTTGACCACAGTTTTCCCTATTTAAAGATTCCTTCCCCTTAGATGTGTTAGGTTAAACATAATATTTAGAACCCTACGCTTCTCCTATGAAAAGCTTTACGCCATGATATCCATCACCTACAACCTCAAAATTTTTGTTGTTATCGGAGCATGAATCTCCCATAATTTTGAGTCGGGCACTACTTCCGGAATAGGAGAGTTTTCTTATAGGAGTTGAAGTCCCATGACACTTCCAACATGGCCACCATTTTTAGGGGCCAGCTTTTGAATGAGTTTAGTGAGCTCCTTTTTTAGTATGCTTTTCTAGTAAATAGAGAGCTTCCCTTAAAAGAAACTATATTTATATCCCCCTGCTATCCTTTTGTCTCACTCCTCTTTACTACAATTGAACCAACCCGACTATTCGATCCCTCTAGTTACGTTATGTTCATTTCTTTTAAAGGATGTCATTTAGTTATTTGACTATCTCATCCCACTTTAAAAACAAAATCCTCTCTTACTACCTCCATATTCTCTTTTTTTTTTTTTTCTAATTTCTTCTTCTCTTTTCTTTTAATGTAACCCTTGTATTAAACCTGCTTCCACTCTTCTCCATCTGATTGTCCATCTTAAAAAACCTAGCCCTTGAATTTGCATTAGGTACTTTAGTAGACGGAATCATATCATTATTCATGGGTCCACTTTCCTCCACCATTCCTATTAGGTCAATCTACTCTTAAGTTACATCGTCTTTACTTTCTCCCTTCCTAATACATCTTCACTCTCCTTTACATTCCCAACCGTATCACTACCTTCCATTCCATCCATTACTTCTAAGGTTGCAACAATTCATAAAGTGGTTAATGTGGCCAAATAAGGTGCAAACCTTTGGTAAGCCTCCATGTAAAACTTTATATGCAACTCTGTTGATTATCACAATGTGTTTCAAAGGGACATTAATATTCAGTTAGATACAAATATGGGTGAATCGTCCTATTTCCAACCCCATAGTCTAAGAATCATATGTTAGCACGTGCCTAGAGTAATATTCTGTAAGGAGGCTAGAAATCTTAACCCAAGCAAAAATAGAATCGAATACAGTAACCTCAAGTGGAAACCTCAGAATGCACTTTTTTAGTGCTAAATACCTACCATTGATGAACCATGGTCCATTCTTAATCACCTACTAAAAATCCATGTCATTATCCAACAATATTATACAATATCCCAACCTTACATGAATCAATCAAAATCTATTAAGCCTTCTCTACATTGTATTCAATCTATCCCATAAAAGCTTATAGCTCGAGTTAGGACCCATAACCTTTGCTATAAATGCATATTTTCACAGTACACTCAATGTTTCTATTTTTGTTTTCAAAAAATTGACATAGCAAATCCTATGTGTCATTAACTTGTTTAATAACTCCTCCTCCTCCTTAAAATTTGCACTCTCTTGATCCTCATCAATACTACTCGATTGATCCTTAAAGTAAAATCCCTCATATGCCCTAAGGATGTTAGTAAGCACTGTATCCCTGAACAATAGTTTTTTCCCATTAGGGTTTTTTTAGTCATTCACACAACTATTAATATCACTTCTAACAAAAAGCAAATTGTCATTATCATCTTTTGAAGAAGCAAATATGTTTTTCCTCTTATGAAGAAAATCACTTTCTTTATCCTTATCGATAGAAAAGATCAAGTTAGGGTTTGTCGCACTTAAAGTCGTGCTAAGAGTAATGCTCTCAAGAGAGGTCATGATCATTAATCAAAATAAATATAAGAAAATTAATAGCATTACATTAATATTGAAATAAACATTAGTTCACTACTAAAATTTGAATTAATGTAGCCAACAAATGGTAAGAAACATAGTTTTTGTAACCAATCCCTTTTTTTTTTTTTTCCTAATCTTAATTATTGCAAAGGACTAGATCCTTATTGAAAATTAAAAAGAAAAAAAAAAAAGCTTTATAGTTATTCACAACAACCAACTCCCTATGGAAAGTGAAAAAAAGTCACATGTCCAACCTTCAACCTATTATGCAAATGTTGGCTAAGAAAAAAATTATTAGGAAAATTACAATTAAGGGGATTAATGTTTAGAGGTAAGTTCAAATAAAGGATTAAAGTAAGTTCAAATAGAGGATTAACGTTTCAAAATGGTTCAACTAAGGAATAAACATTTCAAAAAGTTCAAATAAGGGATCAACGTTTCACAAAGTGGTTCAAATAAGAGATTCATAATAGCTAATTCATAAAATTATTTAAACTACTTTGTAAAACATTGATCTCTTTTTTGAATTTTTCGAAATGTTTATCCTTTATTTAAATCACTTTATGAAATATTAATCTCTTATTTAAACTTTTTAAAATATTGAGCCTCTATTGGAATTTATCCTCTCCATTGTAATTCTCCAAAAAATTATTGTTGGGAGATCAATGTGATATGCAATAATGAGAAATTTAAAAGAAAATTAAAGAAGAGAACTTAAGTAAAGTTTCAACATATATATATGTATGTATGTATGTATATGTATATATATATCCATTATTCACTTTATCACTCAAGTTCTATCTCTCTATAGGTTAAGTTTTTAATTTAATTTTTAGTTTATCCTTTTTATTGTTTATTTTTCTAAAAAAATGTTAGATTATAATCTCTATGGATTTTTTTTTTATATTTTATGTGCTTTTAACCTCTATTTTCTTTTTTATGTTCAATTAGTTGTTGTATTTTTTCAAGAAGCAAATTATATCTAGTCAGCCTTCATAAACAAGTAAGTTATCCAAATTTATTATAAATAATAGAATAATTATATTATTTAAAATTGGAAGCAACTTTTTGTGATCAATAGTAGATTTTTTCCTAAATTATACATTAATGTTTTTTTATCAAAATATAATAGTTTATGTTAAGTAATGCAAAATTCCCATTTTATAACTTTTAAAAATGGTAATTTAAAGATTTCACCTTAAATAACTTTTAATAACGATAGTTCACTAAAACATGATAGTCTATGTTTAAGTAAAGCAAAAAAATTCACTTACCAAAACATAATAGTCTAGTTTTATCATATTTAAAAATTATGGTAGTTTAAAGTGATTGTAAGAATTAACATTTTTCTAGCCAAAAATGCCTATTAACTAGATTAAAGGAGAAAATACTATATATTTTGAAAATAATTCTTAAAGTAGTACTCTTTTAAAAATAATCTCTAAAATATCACGTTTAAATTCCCTTTGTGAAATGCAATTTCAAAATAAATTAAAATTAGCAGTTGAAAAGCCAATTTTAGTCATTTGACATAAAATCGACTTTACAAAAACTATTCTTTTTACTTTATAAAAAATTGGGTTTTGTATAATCAGTTTAAAAGGGAAAAAAAAATTTTGCTCTAGAGAAGCCGTTTATAGAAGCCATTAATATTTTATATTTCCCAAAGTTTTCATTCATTATTAAATTTTCACGAAAATATGCACCATGACTCATATATAAGATTGTTAAGCACATCAATTGGTTCAAATATATATGTATGTATATATATATATATATATATATATCCATTGGTATAATATTTCCAAGGCTGTAAAATTGCAATACTAAATGACAAATAAATGAGTGCATTGAAGAGAAAATAAAATCAAAAGTTACCATTAGGAGTCAAACCCTGGTCATTATACTTTTTAGTTATTGTTACATTATTATATTAAATTCTTTTATAAACGGCTCACAGGGGCGATTTTAAGTTTACTATTATTAAAATGGAGGAAAAATTCCTTAGGTACTTTATAGATGAGCACTTACGAAAATTTTTATAATTATATGAGGATTTGCAATTTCAAAAATCGTCTATTTTCCATCTCCGAAACTAGTGGGTCGCATATGTTTGTCGACATGGAAAATATTTAGTGTAGCAATCATGCAAAACTAAAAAGGAATGAAATTAGAAAATAAAATTAAAAAAAATAATAATAAAATCTATCACTGTCCCACTAACCTTAAGTAGATGTGCAAATTATCACAGAAACACACCTCTAATCCAATCACTATTATAGGCCAATCTCTCACATGGAATAGATTACATATTTAAAAAGTATTGTTTTGGATTCGAAGATGATAGTACAGGGATTAGAAATAAAATGGTATATAAGAATTATTTGAAATGAAATGGATTAGAAATAAAATGGTATATAAGAATTATTTGAGTATGAAATTCTCTAAGTGCAGAAATGCTTAAATGAATACAAAAAATGTAGTCTTTTTTATTTATGTTATGTGGATTTTTCCCAAATATTTAAGTGAAATGAGGCATTTGTATTAAAAATAAAAACAATAAATTGCAAAGTTAGTTTATTCCTAATAAGGGATAAATCTATAAGTCAAAGAAATGCATATAAGTATTTAATTAAAAAAGAACGTAAAGTTTGTACTTTCATGTACAATGAGTAACTTTTTTACTTTTTCATTATTTTACTTGTATGTAGTCATTGAATTATTCTAGTACTATCATTTATCGTATTATTTATGATTAAATAATACAAAAATATAAGCATAGTTTAGCATCCAATAGGATGTTAGGAAGGATGTGGCACCGCACTCATATCCATTCCTCTTAGGATTATGCTGAAGGAGTTAAGTGTTTTTTTCAAGTAGCAACTCAATTCGTTCGGGAGTCTAATGGCTGCATTCAGTACCCTTGTCATGATTGCTTAAATATGGAATGCCACATACCGTAGGTTATTGGATATCATCTGTTTCTTAGGGGTATGGCTTAAGGTTATAATAATTGAATTTATCATGGTGAGGACCCATCATTTCCATCTGAATATGTTAGACATGAAGTTCTAACCATGGATAAGCATGTACGCAACGATGGTAAAGTATTTATAAATGAAGTAAACAACGAACTACTAGAAGACATGGAATGTCATAATATTGACAATGAGAATGATGATTCTAATAGTGAAAGGTTAGAGGAGAATGATTTGAATGATTGGAATAATGTATTTGAAAATGCAAAGCGTGAGGTGTAAAGTAGATATTCAAAGTTTTCTCTTCTATCAGCTATTATTCAAATGATAAACCTAAAGGTCAATGGTCAACAATCAGTAAAGAGTTTTAATGGTTGGTTATCATTTATAAAAAGCTTGTTATGTGAAGGCGAGAAGTTATCCGCATCACACTATGATGCAAGAGTATGTTGAGAAAACTAGAAATGGATGCAAAGTTAATTGATGCATGTCAAAATAATTATGTTCTATTCAAAAATGAGTTTAGGGATCTAGATTATCTTGAGATGCAATAAATCAAGGTGGAAAAAAAGGGCTAGTAAGTAAAAGGAGAAGTTGTAGAAAAGGGTTTTAGGCTCTTTTTGCTAATACCTTGCTTACAACGCCTATTCATGTGTCAAAAGACAACCCTAGAGATGAGTTGGCATAGTGAAGGACATGTTTCTAATGAAAACATTTTCGAACACCCATCTGACTCCCAAAAATGGAAGGGCTTAGATAACAAGTTCCCAGAGTTCGGAAAAGACGCTTGAAACATGGCACTAACAAATATACATTATGATAATGTAATATTTATTTTTTTTAACAAAATGTACAGATATCATTCATTTAATAAATATTTGTTCTATTTTTTAATGAAATTATAATATTTTTTACCTATCACATTTTCCGAGTTTTCATTTTTCAAAATTTTTATTTGTGAAAATATCTTTTATTCCCCTAATTTCATACGTTTTTTTAAAGGGAAAACTACACTTTTAATCCCTAAACTTTGTCACTTTTTTTTATTAAGTCCTCAAATTTTAATTTTTTCTATTTTAGTTCTCAAATTATCCAAAAGTTTATAAAAAAAATCATCCATTAGTGAATTGTTAGTTTTTCTATTAAGGAATGACTCTTTTGTAAAATTTAAAAAGTTTGAGAACTAAAATTGAAAAAGTAAAAGTTCAATGATTTAATTAAAAAAAAAAAGTAACGAAGTTTGAGGATTAAAAATGTAAAATGTAAATTTCCCCTTTTTTCCCTTTTAAGATCTATATAATTATTTGTATTTTAATTTATAACCTATGCTTATATATATATACATATACATACATATTTGTTCTTTTAGCACATGATTTTTAATGGTATTTATAACATGGAAAAAGAAAAATGCTATTTTTGTTCACTTGTAAGAATTTAGGTCTTGAAATAGAGAAAAACTGAAAATAAAAAATCCTAAAACAAAAGTGTAGGAAAAAAAATTTTGGTCCTTTCAATGTACTTTTTCCATTTTGGTTAACAAATACTTCAAATAATTAATTATTTGATTGACATTCTTAATATAATCAAATCACATTTAAGTTGATAATTCATTAAAATTTACTTATAACAATAGGTTTTTTTTTTTTTTTTTTGCCAACTACACTACATATTACAATAATTTAAGAGAGAATGATTCGAATCAAGTCCATCTCTTTGAGAGACTAGTACTAACAAAATAAATGTACTTGTATGTCTACATAACTTATTTAATGCTTATTTTAATTATGAAATTAAATAAATTATAGCGATCACAAATAATTATCATATTTAATTTGATAATATTATGTAAAGTTAGTTAGAATATCATTATACATTTGTAAATAAAAATAAATAAATAATGATTATATTTATGATAAGATAAATAATTTTTTTACTAATATTTTATCTAATAACACAATTAACTTTTTTGATTCATTAAGTTATAGCTTTTTTTTTTTTACTAGAAAAATTAACAAATGATGAAAAAGAAAAAAATTGAAAATTAGCTTTACACTATTAATCCTCAAACTTTGCTAATTTTTCTAATTGAGTTATCGAATTTTTACTTTTTCTATTTAATTCTCAAACTTTTTAAAAGTTTATAAAAGAGTCCCTCATTAATAAAAAAACTAACGATTCACCGACAAATAACTTTTTTTTAACTTTTTTGTAAACTTTTAAAAAGTTTGAGAACTAAAATAAAATAAAATAAAAATTCGATGATTCAATTAAAAAACAATGGTAAAGTTTAAGAATTAAAAGTATAGTTTGCCCTTTTTTATTGGAAAACGAATTTCATATTCAATTTTGAATAAATGGAAATGAATTTGCAATTTTTTTATAATATTAATAATGACAAATGAATTTTTTTTCTCTTTTTTTTTCTTTTATTACTGATTTTTTGCAAGAACCATGCCTATGCAAAAGTATCACTTTTTGTAGGGACCATATCCCTATAAAAGGTCACTAACGTATATATCGACAATTTACTACAGGGACTATTTATAGCGGATTGGTCCTTATAGGAAACTTGTTCCCTACGACAAACTATGGTTAGTAACATTTAGCTTTCTACAAAAACTTTCGGTCCTTACTGTAAGTTAAAATTTTTATTGTGGTTATAAATAGCACCAATATATGAGCATATAATATATTTTCACTCATGTACAATCTTAATCTTTCTTGACCTCTTATTGATAGAGACATAAAATGATGACAAGGGTGGTTATAATAAATGTTAATTTGGAGAAGAAATGTTTTTTTTTTTTTCCTATTATTCAACTATCTATATTCCATGTGGCCAAGGGATTATTAGATAGACTATTAGAGAGGTGGAGTGAGAAAAAAAATAAAAAACAAAACAAAACAAAAACAAAAACATACTATCTTGTTATATAGGGAATGACATGCTTTTGATGTCTTACATAATTACAAATACTATTGTCATCTATATTATTAGGAAAAGAAAAGAAATGGAAGTTACAATTAGGATTATAGAATTGAGGATACAATAGACGGTAGAAACATGTGTATGTTATTTTTTAATAAATGATATATATCTTATTAAAAAAATGTATTTTTTTTCAAATAATCCTATATTAATTATTTAGGCTTAGATTTTAAATATCTTGTGTAGTAAAGCCGCAACAATATAAGAGTTTCGGAGGATGTTATTAAATTAGCAATCAAAGTTGAGAGACAATATATAGGATTATGGAGAGTTCAGGAAAAACACTTGGTTGAGAAAAAGAAAGAGAGGAGATAAGAACCAGATGAAGATTCCAAATGTTAGACTAGTAGAAAGAGACAGCATAGGAGGAGTAGAGATGTTACTTGTTCTTAATGTCTTGGAACTAACATTCGAAAAGCCTAATGCCCCAACCGTAGGATCATGATTTGAAGGAGATGAACCTAAGAATTAAGATAAAGAGTTAAAGGTGGGGAGGAGGATTAAAAAAAAATAGATGTAAGGTCAAAATTGAGATTCGCCCAATGTTAGGAGTTATAGTCAAGGCCCAGGCATAGAGAGATCTTGCTTCATACTAGACTTTCGATATAGGTAAGATCATGAGGTATTGTCATTTATAGTGCCAACTATGCAAAATAGGGCTTTATATGCTATTGCTAAATCAATTGATTCTAGGCACTCTTCTGACGAGCTTTCATTATTTATTTTTATCTGCTGTTTTATTTATTCCCTATGTTACCCTTAGCACAGCTTAAGGTTTATATTTAAGTTTGTTAGTCATTAGTATGAGAGAGAAGTTACAGTCAGTTGTTGATTATTATGTCTTGATATTTCTAATTAAATATTGAGGTACTCTTTCTTCTCATAGACTTCTTTGTCGATCATTTTAATTGTGATGAACCAAAATATTAGAATGGTGAGTTATATTAGTTTCTTTTAACAATGTGATTATTTCATGATTGTGAGTAATGGAAGCAATCTATGATTTATATTACAATTGTAGTTTTTTTCTAAAGTAATGAGTTATATTATATCTCAATTTATTTACATCCTTTATTCCTTATTGCAAACACATAAAAATTACTAAAAATATCATACTTTTTCATTGGCAAATTGAGGATTTTACATTGTTAGTTTGCTATGCATAAACATCGTGTCTTTAATTTAGATATAGGATTTTGATCAATTTATGGATGAGTGGTTGATAAAATTAAATTACAAATGGAATCACTTGAGTCGACCCCTTCTATATTATAGATATAAGTATCAAATCTAAAAGCCGGACCAATGATTTACCAATCTTCTATAGCATTAGATCATTAGAAACTGGCCATTAAGAGATTAAGTCTTGTTTGGCAAAAAACATAAAAAGAAATATATATATTAACTCTTTTTTTCTTTCTTTTTTTTTGGCAATAAAAGCTCAGGAACAATCTTTTACCACCTAAGTAAGGTTCATTATGCATGCTTAATAGAGATTATGTCATTTTTTAAATTGATAATCATATCGGTGATATTTTTCCAATGTTATCCTTTCTTTATTTAATCAAAAGAGAAAAAATTTAACAAATATAAACCAAAGCTCTACATCATTAGAGCCTTGAGCAAGAATTACCAACAGCTAAAAGATCTAGAGAAAGTAACCTAAAAAGACTAAATAAGAATATTTAACCACCAATCCATGGATACATCTACCTTCTGACCTAAATAACTTGGCTACCCAATCTACTACGACATTTGCATTTCTATCCAAATTTTGATAAATACAATAGATCATGAACGTCCCAAAAAAAATTCAAATAAGCTAATAACATTTTGAATGAGTTGGATAATGAAAACATTTTTTTTGTGCTAAAAAACATGCTATAAACATTGTTTGAAAAATTGCTCATCGATCACTTATAACAAGATTATATATATAAAGTATATGTGATTCATCGTTTGGTTCACTTAAACAATGAGATACTATATAAATATTAGACATCTATAGCCTCTTATAGATTTGTCCCTAATAAAATCATTCCATTTTCCACATCCTTTGCATCTCCATTTGCTATCCAAACAGATCCGGATGAGAGGTCTGTCCTTTATGCATTAAAAACCATCACGTTTGTGTAAGTCTTCACTACATATAAGTCTATCCTAAAAACTCTAATCTTCCTACATATTGGTCTATACTACCCACTAACGCAGGATTCTTCTGTTGCTCAGAATCCCAATTTTGGCCAATGTAAATTCTAAATAGGAGGTTTGATAAATTGTTGCTAGGATCCTTCTTCAAAACAGTCCCACATGCATCCATTCATAGTGTTAAGGAACCACATAGGAAGGCCACGACATCCATATAACTATACTAAGAAAAATGTCCCTGCAGGAGTTCTATCTATTCTTTTATGACACCCCTTTAAACAAAATAGAGGATATCAGATCCCATTCTGCTTCTCAAAGGAATAAATACAAGGAAGCATCCATAGTGAAACATGAAAATAGAGACAGACCTACCCAACTTCCAGGTTGCTGCCGCAGGCCTGCAGAAAATAGTGAAAATGGGATATTAGACCCAGTAGTTCTATGACCAGCAAGCTGAGCATGGAGATGCTATTTGAATGCAAACGACAAGCCTGTAATCAGTGCACAACTTGCAGAGGCAAAAATTATATCATGCTTTTACTCTCATATCAAATTTTTCAAAGATCTAGAACTTGTGTGAAGAAAATAATACAGATAAAATGAATTTTTACTACAAAGGGTAATTTGGGCTAAACCTAGTTGCAAATACACTAAACATATTTGTTACAACTACACCTAATTCAAAATTTCTCTGTTTCATTGCTGATAATGACTCAGCCTCGCTTAAGCCTCTTAATTCTTTCCTAGGCACCAAGACGGTTGTCACTCTCATTGCTTCTAGGATCGGTTGTACCATCCTTTCCTCCATTTTCCTCAGCCTCTTCTCTTTTGTGGGCCAAGCCACCAAAAACTGCTGCAGGCACATCCTTCTGAGCAATCTCAACCTTTTCATCATCCTCTGAATCACTTTCTTCTGGTAGCTCAACGTCTTCATTATTTGCACTGGTTCTAAGCCCACCATCCGCCTGTGATTCTACGCCATCACTTACAAAGCCCACTTTCCTGTTTGCATCTTTAGTTGTATTATCAGTGGCTGCGGGTGCCAGCTGCCTTTCCAAAGCAACCATCTCGTCTTCAATAATAACAGCTTGTTTTAATTTGTCCTTTGCTTCATCAAGATCCAGGCTCTGGTCCTTCTGCATAAGGTACTCTGGCAAAATGAAGTGTGTCTGGAGAAAACACTAAATACGCCACCCAACTATGTGACGTATAGAAATATCATGATAAGCTTTATCCACAGCTTAACAAATGACTCAGACCTAACTTATCCCAAAAGAAAATGACTTAGACCTAAGCTTTTACAAAGTCAAAATTAAATGGCCTATCTTAATACAAAAATGCAATTTGCAAATATAGATGCATATTACAGTGAGAACTGAGATGTTCCCCTAAGAAGATGCAAACAGTAACACCACAATAGCACAAGAAGCTTAAGAAAACCACCACCTTGCTAATAAAGAGGGACAAAAACAGAGATAGAGAGAACATGAAGATGAGAAAATCTTCATGGTATATAGCCACGTACCTATATAATCAGGAGGACAGCAGTTGCTGCCCTTCATCGGAGGCATTACTCATAGGCCCTGAGTAGATTAAGCATAAACATACGTCGGCCAATTCTTAATAGAACTATAGACATCTTAAGAGAAAAACACACAATTTTGCACAGTAATGCACACCCTATATATTCCATTCCAAATCCACAGAAGAAACTCCAAAAGAGAAGGCAATATCATGCTTACATATTTCAGGCACAAAACAAACAGAAGATGTCCACAAAGCTATTTCTCCAATGTTGCAACATTTTTTTTTTCTTTCTCTTTTGGGAACTTGGGCACAGCCCAAAAAGTTGCCCAAACTCATTTCAGCTTTTATTCATGCAAAAAAAAATCTAAGTTCCCTAGAAAAGCTAGAAGAATGTTGTGAACACATCATTCTGACAAAAGGATGAGCTACTACTGTATTTGTTCGAAAGGACCTTATTCTTCTACACTCATCTATAAAACCAGATGAAAACAGGATGCTTCCTCAGAAGATATGAAACTAGAAACACATTGAAAAAGATACCTACATTTAGCATAGAAGCAAGTAAAAACCTTACCTGGCTATAACTAGCAGACAAACTCCTCTTAATACGAAGCATCTCACGGAAGGTATCCTCATTGCCATGTTGTACCTCGAACTCATGCCACTTACTCCAGAAGTCTACGTCAGATCATGGATCCGCAAACTGCGAAGCAAATACATAGATACCACGAGCACAATCAATCTCTCCTAAGCTCTTTTCTAGCTCGGCATATTTCAGGCACATTGTTTTCACATCCTTGTCAGGAAGACCAGATTCTATGGCTTGCTCATAAATCTCCCTAGTCTTAGGCACACCAAATATTTCAGCTGCCCTTGCAATGTAAATCTCATACATTGCTAACTTTTCATTATTGGGAACAGCTTTAGTAGCTTGATCATAAACTTTCATTGCTCTCTTCGCAAGACCATAATCCTCCTCCAACTTTGCATACTGAAGGTACAGTGGTTTAACTTGATCTGCAGGTGTCTAAGCACAAGAACATAAAGTTAGTTTGTTGACATAATAAGAAGAGAAAAGAGGTCCAAATAGAGAGTACAATTTGGTCAATATACAAAAGAGTGCATTCATTTTTCGCCTACTAATGCAAAGCATCATTGATTAAGGATGGAACACCAATTCAGATGCATGTAAAAAACATCCCTGCACTATAATGCTATTCCAATTAAATTTATGATTGTCCCTGACTTGAGCTCCGTGCATCACAACGTAACTTGTAATTTATTAAAAATATATATAAGCAATCAAATGATGCTTTGCATCCTTCTTTTTTAGTGATTCTATCCACCTTATTTAAATGTAAGATAATCTTGTATTTTCAGCCTGACAACCTTCTTCAATTTCCTTCACAATCTTAGATGTAAAAGTGAAGCAATCTTAAGATAATGTTTCCCCTCAATTCAAGCTGTATGCACATGAACAACAATTTTTTACATGATTAACAAAAAATGGGTCACCACACTTGCCAATGAGAAATTTCGACTTGGTTATCATACCATTTCAATGGCATGCTCAAACAGCTCTCGAGCCCTCTCCAACCTTGACTTCCCATAACGCTTCACAAACTTTGTCAAGCATGTGACCCATATATCCTTGACATGTGGGTATTTGAATATCTTGACCCATCTTTCATATACCTTGAATGCATCTTCAAAATATGTGTTGTCCTACAAAAGTGCAATAGAGACAATTGTCAACATTTAAGATCCAAAAGGGAAATTGAAAATAATCTCACAAAGATTATAGGACATTTTCTCACTCCTAAAAGTACTGCATAATTGACAATAATTTGTGCAGTAGCAATTCTCAAATCTAGTATCCGTTCATATACTGCTCGAGTGGACTCCAAGGTACCCAAGCTCTCCTCCAAATCAACATAGAAGGTCCAAAGCCTCAATGATTTATGCACCTTCATCTGAACCGGTTCATTTCCATCAGCAGCCACTGCAATTATTCATACAACCAGAAGAGCCATTAAAGAAGTGCATTTGCCGGGAAATAATGCATTAACACATATGTCAAGAAATAATTTCCAAACTCGCAAAGTACCATAAATTCCAAGAATTCCAATTAACTTTGTAAAGATAGTATGATAAATATGAAAGGTGAGGAAATGGGAGATACCATTGAAGATATTAAAAAAAAAAAAAAGGAGATAAATAAAACTGTAAGCATTAGAGTTGGTAATTTGAAACCTAAACACAATAGACCCAAACATGATATGATACAATTTAAATGAATTAGTGTATGAAAATAGGTTTCAAACCCAAACACGAGACACAAGACACACTATATATTTTTCTATATATGTATTTTGTTACATAAATCATTTATGTCTAAATTAGATATCTCAATGAAAGGTATAAGATATTTTTAGTTATATATCTTTTTTACTATATCGTAGTTTAATTAGATAAAAAATTATAAACTCATTTGTAGATTCTTGACTATTTCCCTTAAAAATCTATGAAATAATATGATAAATTTAAAACTTAAAGTAATATCAATATCTATTTACTGCATGGTTTCACTTAATTTAATGATATTATATAAATTAGATTTCCATATTTATATTTTGTTACATAAATCATTTATGCCTAAATTAGATATCTTAATGAAAGGTATAAAATATTTTTAATTATATATTTTTTTTATTATATTGTAGTTTAACTAAATAAAAAATTATAAACTCATTTATAGATTCTTGATTATCTTCCTTAAAAATATAAAAAATAATGTGATAAATTTGAAAATTAAAGTAATATCAATATTCATTTATTGCATAGTTCCACTTAATTTAGTAATGTTATATAACTTGGATTTTCAAATTTTCTATAGTTGGTAAAATTTTGCTTTAATAAAACTTATGTTTAAGATGTAACTTTTTATTAAGTATAAAGATACTATGTCATTTATCTTTGTAAAATTTAAATATTATTATTGTTATTTTCCTATTGTATCTATATATATTTTATAAATTTAGTTATAACTTTTTAATCAATAAACGGTATAAATTTTAAAATAAACGTGATATAACATGATAACATGAACTGTAAGCGCTAATATAAATGGGTTCAACCCGAATACTAAACACACTAAGTAATGAGTTTAGGTTTTTATACATAATTAATAAATGAGTTGTGTTATGGATTTAAGTTTTTTAGACGCAAACCCTTTTAAACACAAAAACAAGATACAACACAATAACACGAATTGCTAGCTTTAATAAGCCTTACAACATAAAAGAAATGAAAGAAAATCTCTCAAGCTTCAAAACTTTGAGAACAAACTAAAATCAAAAACTAATCCATAATTTGTGCACTTTTAGGGCCTATGTGTCTTTGTGCTACATTTCCAAATGACAAAATCTCTTCAAGTGGTTTAATCATGTGCTATAGTTGAGTTTTCCAATTATATACATTATAACAATTTATTAAATCTCTTGAAGAATTCTACATCCTTCGAAATGAAATCAGGAAACTTCTACCAAAATACACTTGGCTATAAACAACATGGACAACCCTAACCAATACATATATGTACTTCAATTTGGCAAATTGTTGATGGTATGCACATGCATTTTGTTTTTGTCCAATCTTCAAGAACTACTCAAATTTATTTCACTTAGAAAAGCACTACATCGCAAGGAACCTGGAGATGGCAGTTGCTTAATAGTTCCAATAAATAACGGGAAGATAGAGTCAAAAGCAGTCACTGACAACATGGACAGTGGATAGATAAGAGACTTAATCAGCAGGAATGCCTTTGATTAAATTGCTTTGTACTTAGACATACAGGAATTGATCGTAGAAGAAATCTTTTGACAACTCATCTCTTACCAATTAATACATCCAAGGATTATTCAATATTATGCATTCATGGAACATAGCCTGACAACCACTGAAACCAATTAAACTCCTACTCGGTGCAGAGTTCCATGGCATATAGATGAGGCTAAACTTCTTTTTGAACTAATATGTCCCGCGACTTGACTTCTTTTGTGGCTTGCTACCCAAGTAAACCAAAGGCTAGACAAATATATTGAAATTTATAAAGCCACGAGATTAACAAAGAAATGTCCTGGGAGCTCATTCCTATAAATAAGGCACCAAATGGAGTTGGTGCGGTGACTTATAGAAAAACCTACCAATCACAAGTGCTGCGAGAAGTCAACACAAAATGAGCCTCCATGTGTTTTGACCCTGATGATACACATCAGACGAATGTTCATTTGCTGGCATGCATGTATAAAGTAGCCATTAAGTACAAGTGACCTAAAGAAATGGAAATTGAGGAGAAACCCATGGGACAATCGAGTAAAGCGTGGCAGAGAGTTTAAGGAGGAAGATAGGGGTGACCGTCCAAAGAGTGTTGGTTCAATGGCACGGCCAACAGCAAGACGATGCTATAAGGGTCGGAGCTGACATTTTTAAAGAACCATTTCCTCAAAATGACATTAGGGATAAGTCCAATTTAAAAGAGGAAGGTGTTGTTAGGAACCTAAAAGGCCCCAGTATGGCTCAAAGTTGGGCCAAAGCACATCTGCCCACACTTGGAAGGTCGTTAGTTAAAAGGAGGCAAGGTTATAGATTAGTGGTCCCACTATGAAGAGTTCTTTTCATTTTTAACCACCGAGAGGAAACACTACTCTAAACCACCCACTCTGTGCAGCTTTTGACTCTAGACGGCTCTCAGTTTGCTCCACTATGAAAAAGGAACGAGTGAAGAAAACAACTTCATCAAACGGTAAGTCAAATTATATTATGCTTCTCTACCACAATTTATACTACAGATTTTGAAATTATTGGTATATAACAATATTCCTCTATTTAGTAACACTTTAAGACAACTCAGGTAGCCCTAAAACTTTTTTAAGATAAACTGCCATATCAGAAGCATAGCATGCCATTGTAGAAACCTAAGTTCATGATATTAAGAGGCAAGGGAAGAACCAAATCATCAAACAAAAATCAAATTGAAAGCAACATAGAGACAAAAATAAAAATAAAAAGTAAATAGATAAAGAAATAAATTAATAAGGGAGTAAAAGCATGTATGAACGTTATGACTCCTTTTAAGCAGCTATTAGAATCAGCATTAGACAAGAAATCTCAGAAACCAAATGCAAAAATCTTCCTGCTACCTAATTGTATATCCAAAAAAACTGAACTACTACTCCAAGGAACAAGAAAATGGTACAATGAATTTCGATGGACATCTCTCCTCAGAATAAAAAAAAAAAAAAAAGATCAAGATTAGCGACAAATAGAACTGAAAGCAATTGAGGAGTATACTGAAAGCAGAGAATGACGGGGAAAAATAGTTACTATCAACAAGCGAAGAGCAGAATGTACCTCTTCTTTTGAGTTCAACTGATGGCTCGGCAGTAGCTCTTCTCATCAATTCCAATGCTTTTTTGAAATTATGATGTCTCAATTCCATTTCTGCTTTGTCGGATTACCCTCAAATACCTCAAAGGGTGAAGCTATCTTTGCATGCCTTTGCGTGCCTGCAATTAGATTCTAAATATAATATTAAAAATACCCTTTTTACTATTTTTAGGTATTTATGATAATTTATGGTATTATTTATTTTAAATTTTTTTTAACCTCAAACATGGAGCGTGTGTATTATACTATTAGTACGTATTTATACAATCATTTATAGAGATTATTAAATAATTTAATAAATAAATATATTACGAAAAATAATAATTATATATACGAGTTTTTTACTTAAAACATTCTGACGTACGTATAAATATATATGTTTGATATTTTAAATGCATATATTAAAATATTAATTAAAAAAAGTATACATTAAATATATAATTATATATATGTATGAATATGTATATGGATAGATGTATTCATTAATATATAATATGCAGAAATATTTATGTATGTATAAATATGTACATACATTCATGGAAATATATACATACTTATATACCTTAATGAAAACACTTACTTGTATTCTTAGAACTATGAACGGATAAATTTATACAAATACACTTACAAATATATACTTATAAAATGTATAATTCAAAAAAATATATACGTATATATTTATGTATGTATAAATACATACATATGTACACATAATCATATAAAGAAAAATTTGTATAAATATATGAAGACAAATACGTGAGTACAAAATANTGTTTTCATAAAGGAATATAAGTATCTATATATTCCCATGAATGTATGTATTAAAAAAAGTATACATTAAATATATAATTATATATATGTATGAATATGTATATGGATAGATGTATTCATTAATATATAATATGCAGAAATATTTATGTATGTATAAATATGTACATACATTCATGGAAATATATACATACTTATATACCTTAATGAAAACACTTACTTGTATTCTTAGAACTATGAACGGATAAATTTATACAAATACACTTACAAATATATACTTATAAAATGTATAATTCAAAAAAATATATACGTATATATTTATGTATGTATAAATACATACATATGTACACATAATCATATAAAGAAAAATTTGTATAAATATATGAAGACAAATACGTGAGTACAAAATATGTGCACATAGGTTAGGGGTGGGCGTAGTTCGGTTCAATACAATTCGCCCCCCTTACCAAACCAAACCTAATATAATGGTTCAGTTTTTTTAATAAATCGAATCGAATCAAATCGAATCATACAGTTTGGTTCATAAATTTTTCGAACTTAATTAAATTCAGTTTGGTTTACGGTTCAACCAATTTGTGTCAAATTTCTATTAAACATTTTTATCTCTAATAAATATAAAATTTTAAATAGAATTTACTCAATTTAATTTTAATAATTAATACAAAATTATGATAAAAAATAATCAAATATAAAATTTTTGATGAAATTTGTAAAGATTGATAGAAAAAAATATAAAAAAGTACAAAATAATTGCATAATTTTTTTTATTTAGCTAAACAATTCAATTCAATTCAATTCAGTTCAGTTCATTTCCCCAAATCGAACCATAAACCAAATGGTTCACAAAAATATCGATTTTTCAATTAGGTTTACAATTTAATCCGTAGTTTATAGTTTTTTTGCCTAACCCTAACATAGGTATGTACATATTGTAGACATATATACATAAATGTTCAAATAAGACACAATATATTGATTTTATCAATTTTATATTATATGTATATAACTCCATATAGAAAAGAACGACTATGGAAAGCAATTAACTATTAACAAACTAAGAATTAATTTTCATTAATAAATAGTAACTTTATTTATTACATAGAAAATGAGAAAAGGAAAGGAAAAAAAGAAAGAAAGAAAACATACACAAAGGAAAAAACAATCTTAAATTTCATCAAATGGTGGGAATGGAGAATCCAACGCTTGACTACCACTAAAACTAGGCAAAGGGGGGCCCAGGTGGGTATTGAAAACCTTGCCAATCAAAATACGCTTATTGCTAAGCCCACATCTCGTCTTTCCAATTATGTTACTTGCTTTGTTCGGCTCGAATATCAACAACATTTTTATCTATAGTTGTTACTCGGTTTTCAATGTTCTGTACACATCCTTGTATCTCTGTAAAGGTTCCCATCATTTATTGTTAGTTAGTCGTCATCGTCCTAAATCGACGGAATAATTCTTCTATGGTAAAAGGTCCAAGACCTTATTATTGCTCCTATCGTCCTTAGTCTCTCGCCCCCTGATCTTGACCCTACGAGACAAGGTTGTAATCATCGACATCTAGTTGTCCCCCTTGGCCTTCACCCCCACCTGCATGTTCTTACTGTTTCCCCTGCCTTATCCATTGACCGGTTTCCTCATCATGATGGAAGTGTAATTTGTTTTTCACCTCCACTAGATTGAAGATAAATTTCTTCTTGTATAGTACATGATTGCCCAAGTTGAACCTATTGGAGAGAAGAATAAACTTAATGAGTCGACCATTACTTAAATGCCTATCTCTTCGCAAGAGCATACTAAGGAAGCAGCGATTAACAAAATGGCCAATGTTGACCAATCTCATTTCCACCATGCAAAAGAGTAGGAAAAGATCTTCCTCCCTGAAGAAATTCATGTTCAACTGCAGGGCAATTGAATTGGTGATTATGTAGTGTAGGATTCGAGTATATAGTAGAAGATAACTAGTGGTGAAATGCTTTAAATACCAGGCCTGTGTCTTATTTGGACATATTGACCACTCAAAAACACATAAAAATGCTATTGACATATCCCACACTACTAGCATATGTGCAGCATCCCCACCAGGCCAATTGAATAAATCATTGATGAAGTTCAGCGTAATTTCTAGGACTTGGTCAAACATGAAAGTGGTGAGGAAGCCAGCATCCTAATTCGTTTCGTGCTTGGGTAGGATGTTGTCATCGGGATAGACGGCACTAAAGGTTGTATTAGAGTAAAACAATCGGACCAAATTGACATACGTCCTATTGTCTAACTCCACCAATTCCAAAAAACTAGAGGTAAGCGACATGATGAGCCTTCCATAGTGAATCTTTGGATGGAAAAAAGGTTTCAAAAATAAAGTAGAGTAGTATAGAAGAGGATGAGTATGTGAAAGAAATTAAGAACGAAGAAGTGTTGGAGATGGAGGAATGAATAGAGTAGTGGTCATCTATTTATAAATGAAGGGAAAATTTGACCGTTGGGGGCTAATGTGCTCATGCTGGGGCCAGACCTAGGCATACGTTGGCCCAACGGTCAAAAAAATTAAAACCTCACCTAGCTAACTTTGATCGTTAGGCACCAATGTGCCCACGTTGGCCCAACAATCAAAATATTTTAAAACATTACTTAGCTAATGTAGGCATGTTGAGCCCAAACATGCCCACATTGGTTCCCGACCAACAAATTTTTCTTTTGGTGAGAATGGCCGCTTAATTAAAGTTTGTTAGGCAAGAGGCAACGTGGGCATGTTGGGCCTAAACATGCCCACATTGGCCCATGTTAGGTAGGACGCAAAAGTTGCAACCTTAAACTAATATGTAGGTCAACAAACCTTGAAAAAAGATACAGTTGTAGCAAAATGTAACAAGCTTTAGCAAAAGAGCTATCAAGCCTTCTAAGCAGGTATGTAATCCACCCTTACCTTCATAATCTTAAATTGCATTTTTCTATTTCTCTTGAAACGTATGATCGCATTTGTTCTATGCCTTTCTGCAGCATTTCCTTTACTTATGATATTTGGAAGTCACTAGTGACTACCATCAACGACAGTTACATATGCGTTATTGCACATTAGATCAACAATAAGTGGTTGGTCCAAAAGAGAATAATAGTGTTCATTTTTTCCCCGATTCCCACACAAGGCAAGCAATTGCCAGCAACATCATTAAAACCACACAATCATACAACATCCAAAAAGTTTTCACCAACAATTTCGACAATGCCTCTAATAATACATCTTTAATCTGACACTTGAAGGGTACATTAAATCCAATCTACAATGGTAACTTCTTCTACGTTCAATGTGTTTACCATGTGTTTAACTTAGTAGTGAATGCCGATTTCAAGGGTTATGATTTGGACCTTTACCTTGCATGGATTTAATGTGCAATAAATGCCATACGTACTTCTAAGAGAAAGCTTATAGAGTTTTTATAGATTTGCACAACCAATGGAGACAACAAGAATTGGTGACTTCCACCTTTAGACTACACAACAAGGTGGAATTTGACTTATAAGATGCTTTCACATGCACATAAGATGAAGGTCAGTATGTTGATGTTCTATAACTATATGATAATTACCAATCCTGATATCACCCTAGGTTCGATGATAGAACATGATTAGAAGCTATGTAAGACGATGAAAGCACTCTTAAGGGCCTTCTTAACAGCAACAAAAAAAACTACCCAGCTCATACTACTCAACGAGCAATCTCATTCTCCCCAACTTGGTTGACATTTAAGACGTATTGCAACAACACCGAAGTATTCCTATCCTACTCTCTACTATTCAAGGCATGGTTCAGAAACTTAAGGATTATTTCATACCTTTTCTTTGTGGCTCCTACGTTAGATCTAAGGTATAAATTTTCTACCACTCATGGTCTTCTTGAAGAGTTCTATCGAAATGTTAGGGTTTAGAACGCTGAGTATCATACAGCTGCACTCAATTCAGATACATAAACCATGCTCAAAACTTGTACGTGTTTCATAGGCAAAGGATGCATAATTCACCTTAGCCAGCATGGTCCAACAATCATGTACTCGTTAAGTGAAGCATGCAAATAATAAGTAGTAAAGATCCAGGGAACGCCTCCAATTCTGGTGATGAATTCAGAGAGCTGTTAGTTTATGAGGTACAACAATGGGTGGAAACAAAAGAGAAAGATTATGATGTTCTCTCTTGGTGATCCAACAAGGTGCACATGATGCCGATCCTTTCCCTAGTGATTTGTAATGTTCTAGGACCTTCGACTTCAACGGTCCCTTCCGAGTCGGCTTTCAGTTTAGGTGAGCAACTCCTTAATCCCCAACGCTTTTAATGCATCCAGAAACCATTGAAGCCTACGTATGCTTAAAGGATTCAACCGATGCATAAATATGCGATCAAGGACATCATCCATATACATGGTTTATTGGTAGTGATTGTGACATTAACATGTGGTTAAGCAGTTCCAATGGGGTTTTAGACATTGTCTCGAGTGAGGATGGTGATGATGATGGTAAGGATGATAAAGAGGATTATGACAATTACAATTGACCTGCTTTTCTTTAGTATTTTCATAAATCTTTTTTCCTTTATTTCCTTTTGAAAATTCTAGTGGCTTAGATTAGAATTTCACTTGTACTATGAAATTTTGTTAATGACAACATCGTATAATGACTTCCTCCAATTTACTTTCATTGTAGATGGATAATCTTAGGGAAAAAAAATTAAATGATATCAAACCTTTTAATATATGAAAAAAAAGGTACATTTCTCAATTAAGGAATAACATTTAAAATTTTGAATACAACATGGTGAATTGAATAGTCTAAAAAAAAGGGGGCAACGACTGATTAAATTATATTACATATTTATATTTTCTAATTAATTAATTTGTTAATGATTTATTTATTCAATAATTTACAATTTACTAAATAATTTACATGATATATTAAAATATTTATTGTGCATTTACTAAATAATTTATTTTTCATTGACTAATTTATTATTTATTAAAGAATTTATTTTTCATTGTATAATTTATTATTTACTAATTATTTTACTATTCATTGAATAATTCATCATTTACCAAATAATTTATTCTATATTCTTTCTAAACATTACTGCCTTCTTTTTGCTAATTACTATACATTCCTGATGAATTCTAATAGGATAAATTTTAAATGACTTATATATTCTTTCCTAGTTTTTTATCTCCTTTTCCCTTAAAGTTTGGTATCAAAGCATATCAACCCAGGTTTTATTATTTTACTTTACGCTATTGTAGTATAATAGTTTCAATCATAGAAAACTTTGAGTATCTTAATTTAAAATTATATATAGAAACAGAACGTTGGCTAAAAATTTTATGATTTTAGAAGAAATTAAATATTATAAAGAAAGTTTAGTATATACTATAAAATACTGTAAGATTTATAAAAACTGAGCCAGTGCAAACATTAGACAAAGAAATAATAAGAAGCCTAAATACTTTGATAGCTTTAGTTATTAGATTACGTTATAAAATAGAAAATTTAATTAGAGAAAAAGAAAAAGTAGAGTATTTTAAAGATCTAGAATTAACAACTAAAAAATTGGAAAATATTAATATAGGAAGCATAAAAGATAAAGGGAAGAGGATTACACCAAGACCATTTACATTACCAGGACCATTAAACTGAAACAACACCCTTTATAGATAGATCTAGAACAATTCGAGAATAGGCAAGTGGTATGTCATGCCTGGTTTTTTATTCCCGGTTTTTGTAAATTATTTTTTTCTAATCCAATCAATATTAAATCATATTCGTTTAATATCGACTCTCGACTAGGGTTTAAAAAAAACAGTTTTTTATTTCTTGAAAACGCTTTAGAGTCATCACCCAACCAAAATCGGGAAAAAGAATTAAGTTATAACCAATTGGTTATAACTTAGCTATTAGTCTAATGAGAAAACTAATTTTACAAAACAAATTTCTAAAATGAGAGATCTAGATCCGGGAGTTATCATATTTAACTCTAAACAAGTACTACTTTTTAACTTTCCGAATTTAACTTTGCTTTTCAAATATACCATTTTTTAATTTCTAAACAACTAATTATATCACATGTGACTAAATTAATTAATTTGAATAAATATTTATAAAGACAGAAAAAATAAAACTTTTCATATTTTAAGTTATCCTATACATATGGGTGCCTACGTACTTGCTATTCAAAATCAAACTTCCGTAGTTCATTTACCAAAAACATTAGCAAGTTAAGTTGATTTTAATCTTTTAAAAAACTATCAGGTTTATGTTTTTACCTGTTTTAAGTTTATTTAAGGAAAATTTTCTAAGGGTCCTAATTTAGGATTTTATTTTCAAAAATTCTAAAGTGCCCTAGTTGGAAAGGGTCTATTTATTTATTTTTAGAAAAAATTGATTTTCTAAGTGTCAAAAGTAACTTTATTATTTTTTATTATTATTATTATTTTATTATTTACTTTGTTACTTTTTATTGTTATTTTTTGGTGTAGTCAGATTATAGGTAGCCTTATGTGTGTTCAGTATGTCTAATAGAGAGAGAGGAAGTAGAGAGAGAAAGGGTCTAGGCCGAGAGCGATAGGTTAAGAGAGAGGTCAGGCCATACATGTTATGCTATTCGAGGCGATGGATGCAGGCATACATGTGTGCAATTGCATGCCGTAGTTGTTGCATGCATGTCACAGTGGTTAGGGTATAGGTGCGGTTAGAGAGAGAAAGTGGATGAGGATGGCCAAGAGAGCTCCATATCGTGTGTGTATTGTCGATGAAGGCCGAGAATGGAGAGGGAGATGGTCTAATCTTTGTATATGTGTTTGTGTTGTGGATAGTGAGAGGGAAAGAGTCCCGTGAAGAGAGGGAGAGTTAATATAGAGAGAGAGGTTTAGGAGAGAGAGAGAGGGTGGAGTTTGTTACGTAGATTAAGAGAGATAAAGAGAGAGAGAATCCAACCTATGTATATGTGTGTGTTTTTCGAATTGATGAGTGAAAGAAAGTTGGCCAAGAGAAAGAGAGATTTGTGAGTATATGTTCTCAAAGTAGACCCTCACTGCCGCTTGTGTGTATGTGTTTTGAATGTAGAACCCCTTTCCTTTGCTATGTATTTTCTTTTAAATAAAAATGAGAAAGTGAGGGGAAGATAAGGAAAGGAGAGAAGAAAAAGGGAGAAATAAAATGTGTTATCAAAGCCAATCGTAGAGTGCTACGTGTCACAATTAAACACATAGCCCAATAATGTCTTGACATGTGACAGTATATAGAGTATGAAAAAAAAAAAGGTAAAAGGCATTTTTATGCCTCAAGTAAGATTCAAACTCTTGATCCTAACCAAACCTAAATTCAATGCTTAAGAATTTTACAGTTAGGCCATTAGCTTATACCTTATCTATTGTGCAATTAAAATAAGGTCAATTTAAGCTAAATTCAAATCTAAGCCCAAGCCTAACGGTCTTCTCCTTATTAAAAAATTCTATTCTATTTAAACTATCTAAAAAAAATATTTTGTAAATTCCTTTTAATTTTTTAAAAATTTTTTGTGACTTTTAAATTTTTCTAAATTTTTAATTTTTTTGTATTTTTCTAAATTTTGTATTTTTTGTGCTTTTTCCTATGTTTGTTTTTTTCTAAAATTTCTTATTTTTTTGTGTTTTCTTCTATTTTTGTATTTTCTGTATTTTTCTAAGATTTATTATTTTTTCTAAATTTATTATTATTATTGTTATTTTAGGTTTTCTTCATTTTCTATTTTTTTTTGTATTTTTCTAAATTTAGAACCTTTCAACCTATTCTAAGAAAAAATAAAAAGGAAATAAAAATGAGGTGTTTACAGCTGTCCCTCTTTGTGATAAGGTTTGGGCAAAACTTTGCCATAAAAACAAAAGAGACACTATTTTTACCTTAAGGGTAGAAATTATCCTAAGAAGCACTACAATTATCTAGCTATCCTAAGCCTTATCCATTATAGACTTTAGTGAAGACAAAGGTAGTGTTCTAAGAGATGGCCAAAAGATTGAAAGAAGAATTGAAGTCTGGTCGTGCTCTTATGAGTTGTTGAACCGAAGTGAGATAAGCGAAGCACTCCTTAAGCTGGCTAAGGCCCTAAAAAGAATAAAAAAACTTGGTCGTGTTCTTATGAGCTGACTAACCAAAGTGAGCAAAGCACTCCTTGAGCTAATTAAGACGCTAAACTGAACAAGAAAACTTGGTCGTGCCCCAATGAGTTGACTAACCAAGGCAAGAGCGTTTTTCGGAGACTAGCAACCCTAAGTTAGGATCGATTTGAAGAACCTGGTCGTGCCTCTCTAGGCTTACTAACCTAGAGGGAGTGCCTCTCAAGGATTAGCAACCTTAAGCTAGGATTGATTTGAAGAACCCAGTCATGCCTCTCTAAGCTCACTAACATGGGTGGGAGCATCTCTTGGGGACTAGCAATCCTAAGCTAGGATCAATCAGAAGAACTCGGGTGTGCCTCTCTAAGCTCACTAACCTAGGGGAGCGTCTCTCAAGGACTAGTAACCTTAAGCTAAGATCGATCTGAAGAATCTGGTTGTACCTCTTTAGGCTTACTAACCTAGGTAGGAACATCTCTCAAGGATTAGTAACCTTAAGTTGGAATCGATTTGAAGAATCCGGTCATGCCTCTTTAAGCTCACTAACCTAGGCAGAAGTGTCTCTTAGGGACTAGCAACCATAAGTTGAGATCAATTTGAAAAACATAGTCATGCCCTTCTAGGCTCATTAACCTAGGCAGGAGTGTCTTTTGAGGACTAGTAACCTTAAGTTAGAATTGATCTAGAGAACCTTATGGGCTTGCCAAAAGGAATTGACGAAGAAAACCGCCCTACAAGCTCACTACGAGAACTTAGTGAATAGAAGTGCCTTATAGGCTCGCTAAAAGAACTTAGAGAATAAAAGCACCCTATAGGCTTGCTAAAAGAACTTGGTGAACAAAAGCTCCCTATGGGCTTGCTAAAAGAAGTTAGTGAATAGAAGTGCCCTATAGGCTCGCTAAAGGAAATAGAAGATGAAAGGAAACACCTTTTAGGCTCACTTGAGAGAAATTAATGAGGAAAAGCACCCTATGGGCTTGCTAAGAATTGGCTGAAGAAAAGTGCCTATAAGCTTACTGAGAGAAATCGATGAACAATGAGGTAATGTTTTGAAAGTTAGCTAGAATTTTAGCAAGACGAGGCAACGCCCTAAAGGTAGGCTAAAACCCTAAAAAGAGTAGAAAAGGGGACAGCACTCTAAAAGTTGGCTTGAACTTAAAAAGAAAAGAAGAGGGACAGTGCTCTAGAAGCTAACTAATGCCTTAGAAAAGATTAAGAGAAAGAAGGGATAACGCTCTAAGAGTTGATTAAAACCCTAATGAAAGACAGTAAAATGCCTTAAAGGCTGGCTAAATCCTTAAAAACAAATTAAAAGAATAGGCCAGTGCCCTAAGAGTTTGCTTAAACCCTAAAGAGAATTGATGAATGCGAAGGTAGAGCTTTAAAGCTGGCTAGTACTCCAAAAAGAAAGATAACACAACACCCTAAAGGTGGACTATAACAAAAGAGTAGGTTAGTACTCTAAAAGTTGGCTAAAACCCTAAAAGGAATAAGATAATGGGTCAGCGCTCTAAGGGCTGGCTAGAACCGTAAATTAAAAGACAAGACAGGACGATATCCTAAAGGCAAACTATTACAAAAGAGTAGGTCAATGCTCTAAGCATTAGCTAAAACCCCAAAAAGAATAAAAGAATGGGTTAGCGCTCTAAGAGTTGACTAGAACCCTAAGAATGAAAGACTAAACAGCGCCCTAAAGGCTGGCTGAAACCCTGAAAAGAATAAAGGAGTGGGTTAGCACTCTAAGAGCTGGCTAAAACCCTAAGAATGAAAGAGTGGACGTTGTCCTAAAAGTTAGCTATAATCTAAAAGACAGATTAATGCCCTAAAAGCTAGTTGGATCCCTAAAAAGAATAAAAGAGTGGGTCAGTACTCTAAGAGCTAGCTTCAACCCTAAAAAGAAAAGAAGAGGGGACAACACCCTAAAGGATGACTAGAACCTTAAAAAGAATAAAAAAGTAGGTTAGTGCTCTAAAAGCTGATTAGAAATAAAAGAATGAGTCAGTGTTATAAGAGCTGGCTTAAACCTTAAGATGAACTTGATGAAAGATTAAAGAAGTAAAGTGAGGAATGCAAGGAAAGCAACTAGTTTTAATAGGACTTCTTAACCGGGAAAAGTGTTTATAAGGAAATTGTTGAAAAATACCCATTTATGAAAAAGGAAATAGGGATACGCCCCTTGATTTGAAAAAGAGTTAATGGACAGTAAAAACTACAATTAAAGAAGAATGATTTAGACTACTAAGGTCAAATTTTAAAAATGTTTGACCAATTTGAAAAGGAAATGGAATGACATAAGTTGAAAGCTTGGCTACTCGAGTTGACATGGATTGGACAGAAATCTTGTGACAAGCTTTTACTTTCTCTCTCTTCTTCTTTGTTTTTTTTTTTTTTATTTTGAAAGTTTTGCCAACGGGTATAAATTCTTATTTAAGGAACAAACTTACAACCATCCCTATCCTTGGTAATCATGTAAAGTTTCTCAATGCCTTTGACCCTAAGGCTTTCTCATGGGGCTTTTGTGATTTCAAGGCATTTCTAAGGAAACAGTAACCCATGATTAATTTTGTCGAAGAGGGCTTCCTTGCTAACTTTCGATCTAGATTTTGCTCTTGATTATAGTTCCAAAAATCACAGTCCATTTTGTAAGTGACACACTTTGATCAATCCGTTAGGTCTTTTTCAATTCAACATTTATGAATTTAGGCTTTTAGTCTAAGGGTTTAAAAAAGGACTAATGAGAAGGTCTATTTTAAAGGAAATACTTTTATTTACCCCAAGTGTATAAGTTAAGAACCTTAGGGAAAAATTAGAAGTGTGCTTGCCTCAGTTTCAAAAACAATTTTTATTAAAGATAAATTATCTTTTAAGATCAAAAGAACATTTACTGCGTAAGGGTGGTAATGTGGGTGGGTAGGCCTTATGTGATTCAGCATAGGTAAGAGAGGCTTCAGAGTAGATATAAAGATTTTAGGTTTTTAGGCCTTAGAATGTGATTTAGGGCCTCATGTCTTTAGGACTATTTTGACTCTTAGCCTTTTGATTTGGTTTAGCTGCCTCTGTTAGGATGTGAAATATTTCTTAGGGCCTTTGTCTTATGCTCGAGCCTAATTTTTTTTTGTCTCTTTTCTCTTTTTTTTTTAATTGCTTTGCCCATTATCTCTTATTATTCTCTCTCTTCTTTTGTCCCCAAGAGCGATTGCCTCTATTGTTGAGTTTTCACTTTTACAATGATTCAACGCTCTAAATCCATGGATTTCTAATATATGGGATTGAGATGTTTGAAAAGGAAATTGGCTCTTCTTTATTTCAAAGAAAAATAATTGATCAAAAATAAAAGTCGTTTTTGAATTAATGTTACTTAAGTAAGCATAAACCAATCTTACCCTTATCTCTTAATCAATTATCCTAACCTTTGAATTGCCCTATTGTAGGGTGGCTCTTGATAGGGTTTAAATTTGAAAATTTCGTAAATTGGTCTAATGGGGTTAACAAAGGGTAATTATGTTTGGGATTTGAAAATGAATGCCTAACTTCATCTTAATCTACGTATCACATTTAAAGTGGACATTCTTTAAGGAATGAGCCCAAAGTATCCTCACCCTTATGTCACTCAACTCTCAAAGTGTTTCAGGTTAGTATATAGAATATAGTTTGCCTCTTTTCATTCTAAACCTTTTAAAAGTGAGTTACCGATTTCTTAAGGAGGAATATATATTTACTTGCCCAGGGTAAGGATTGGCTTTGCCCCTTAGTTTCTCAAATCATGCTTAGTATTTGACTTGGTGTTTTGACTTGATTTATGATTAAGCTTGGCTTTCTAAACAGACTAAGGGTTTTAGCTTGGCTTGGTCACCTTTATAAGCTAAGGATTGTGTTTGGGTCAACTATCTTGATGGGCCATAGTTTGTATTCAGTTTGGCTACCTAGCCAAGTGGCCTATGTTTGGGTAAGTTGCCTGACTAGGCCTAAGGTTGGTGTTTAGATTAAATGGGCCAAGGGATTAGTATTTGCGTTGAATGGGCCTAAGGGCTTATGTTGGCTTCCTTAATAGGTTGAGGGGCCTTGTGTAGGTTGGAAATTAAGTATTTGGGTTTGTTACTTGAGTGGGCTAAAGGCCTAAGCTTGTGTTAACTCCTTAAGCTCATAAGGATTTCTGGCGGTCAATAGCCTTTCTTTTCATTTTTATTCTTTCAATTTTTGTTTCTTTTTCTTTTTATTTTTCTTTTTCTTTTTTTTTTTAGAAAGAGAAAGATAAAGTTTATTTTACAGCAAACAAGAAAATTATTTACAATAAGGATGATGATTTTTAGGGTTCTAGTTTACAAGACTATGGATTTTATTTACGTTTCCCTAAATGAGAAGGAATAGTGGTTAGATAAATGTTTATTGAAAGATTATTCACAAAGAAGGGAATGTTAGAGAATGAAGAACAATGAACTAGAGAGGACTTTATTAATTTGAAAAATCAAAATACAGAAGAGAAAGGCAAAGAACCTAACATTTGTTCTATAACTTGATATTTATTCTAAGATCTTTCGATGTGAATTGGAAAAAACCTGACATTAAGTCTCATATATGAGCCTTAAGGTCCTCTATCATTTCATATGTATCCCCAATGACCTGTGCTAGAAGGGATCTTAAGGTCCAGTTGTGAGCTTCAAAACACTTTAACTTTTCTTTCAAATAGGCGATCTCATCCCTCAACAGCTGCTCAAGAATCCTAGATATGTCCTATAGCCTATCATTCCCCTAATTGTTTGCTTAATTGTTTACCATTCTAAGTTTACATAATTTTGAACAACAATCAGTCATCAATGTAACAAAGGAAAGCATGTGAAAATATGCAGATGTTAAGATTGTTTAAGTTAATGCATTACTTCTTAAGTTGCAACCTTACTATTATTTTAAAAATTTGATCGCATTTAAAACTTTTAAACAGTTAGTAAGGTTTCAATTCTTAAGAGTAGTGTATTAACTTAAGCTCAAAGGGAAGTACAATTAGGGTGGGTTCTAAAAGATCCTTAATTTTTATGATCTCACTTATTTTTAGAAAACACTTTCATTGGTTATAATGAACTTAAGTAGGGTGGCTTAATCAACCTCAAACGGTGGTTACCCCACAACACTTAGAGTCTACACAATGGCCCCACTCCTAGGGTCTTAAGACAGCCTAGGTTCGATCGCATCTACCTTACATTTTTTATGCAACAACTGAACCCCCCATGTCCTAATGTATGTGATATGCAAAAAAAAACTATGGTAATTAAAACAAAATATACACATAAAGTTAATAACAAATACACAAATAAATATACAATTAAATAAATAAACAAACAAAAAACTAAAGAATAAAGGTATTTTGAAAAGCAATTTTAATTTCAGAAAGTTTTCAAGTGGTCAACCCTCTTAACGTCCCTAGTAGAGTTACCAAGCTGTTGAGCCTAGTTTTTCACTCCCAATTTTTGTAAATTAATTTTCTCTAAATTGATCAGTATTAGACCCTACTCGTTTAATACTGACCCTCGATTAGGGTTTAAAGAAAACTAGTTTTTTTAAAACTTGAAAACACTTTAGAGCCACCACCCAATCGAAGTGAGGAAAAAGAATTAAGTTATAATCAATTTGGTGGATTGGTTGTAACTTACCTACTAGTCTAACGAGAAAACTAATTTTACAAAAAAGATTTCTAAAACGAGAGATCCGGATCCAAGGGCTATCCTATTAAACCCTAAATGAGTACCACTTTTTAACTTTCCAAATTTAACTTTGCTTTTCAAATATACCATTTTTTAATTTCTAAACAACTAATCATATCACATGTAACTAAATTAATTAATTTGAATAAATATTTACAAAGATAGCAAAAATAAAACTTTCCATATTTTAAATCACCTCGTACGTACAGGTCCCTATGTACTTTCTATTCGGGATCAGACTTCCGTAAATCATTTACTAGAAACATTAATAGGTTGAGTTGATTTTAGTTTTTTTAAAAATGGTTAGGTTTACGTTATTACCCATTTTAAGTTTATTTAAGGAAAATTTTCTAAGGGTCTTAATTTAAAATTTTATTTTCAGAAATTCTAAAGCACCTTAGTTAGAAAGGGTCTGTTTATTTATTTTTGGAAAAACCAATTTTCTATGTGTCAAAAGTAACTTTATTATTATTTTATTTTATTATTTATTCCTTTACTTTTTATTGTTATTTTTGGTTAAAATGTGAAAATAAAAACAAAAATAAAATACTTCTTCTTCTTCTTCTTCTTTTCTCTTTTCTCTTTTCTCTTTTCCTTTTTCTTTTTTCTTTTTTTTTTTCTAGATACAATTACATTAGAGCATGAAATAAGCAAGACAAATAAAAGAAATAAATTCACAAAAATAAATAAATAAATAAATTGCAACAAAAGGCTAACCAAGGAGCTTGCACAGGTCAAGCTTGCAGTCGAGTCTAGATTGTAAGTTTAGACCTAAATCTGGATCAAGGCATCAAGTTCAGGTTAAACAAAGAAGAAGGGGTCGACAATGGTTTCCAAGGGTTGTCGAGGGTGGTTTTAGGTGTTTTTTCAAGTAGGTAAACCCATTTTCATGGGTATTATATTGATGGTAGGGGGTTTAGCGAGGGTGTCGTGGCCAACGAAGATTAACTGGGCGGCTGATGGAGAGTGGCAATGGTGGTGATGCGTGGATGTAATGTAGATTAGTTTGGAGTGCAGGCCGAAGTGTTGTTACTACCGTTGTTCATTGGTTAGGACGCAAAGAGGATAGTGGTTTTGGGTTTGGTATTCGATGTGGTGTAGGTCACAATGGCGTTGGGGGAGATCTTGGGTTAGGGTCTTGCGGCCATGTGCAAGGGTGGTTCGATTGGTGTGTTCAGTTGGTGTAGTCGAATCATGGGTAACCTTACATGTGTTCTATGCATCTAACTAAGAGAGAGGGTCCAGGCCAAGAGTAATAGGATGAAAGAGAGGTCAAGATATATGTGTTGTGCTGTTTGAGGCAGTGGATGCAAGCGTGCGTATGTGCAGTTGCGTATTGTAGCTCTTACATGCATATCGCAGTAGTTAGGGTGTGGGTATGGTTGGAGAGATAGAGTAGATGAAGATGGCCGAGAGAGCTCCATATTGTGTGTGTGTTGTTAGTAAAGGCCAAGAATGGAGAGGAAAATGGTCCAATCTCTGTGTATGTTTTTGTGTTGTGGATAGTGAGAGGAAGAGAGTCCAGCCAAGAGAAGGAGAGTTAGTCCAAGAGAGAGGGTAGAGCTTATTGTATGGATTGAGAGAGATAGAGAGAAAGGGAATCTAACCTATGTGTGTGTGTGTTTTTCGAATTGATGAGCGAAAGAGAGTTAATCGAGAGAATGAGAGATCTATGAGTGTGTATTCTCAAAGTGGAACTAACCCAACGCGAGCACCTCCCACCTGTTGTGTGTATGTAAATCCTCCAAAATGGACCCCCATTACTGCTTATGTATGTACACTTTGAATGTGGAACCCCTTTCCTTTGCTAAGTGTTTAAAAAAAAAAATGAGAAAGTTAGGGGAGAAAAGGAAAGGAGAGAAGAAAAAAGGGGAAATAAAATGTGTTATCAAAGCCAATCGTAGAGTGCCACGTAGCCCAATGATGCCTTATTATGTGGTAGCACATGGAGTGTGAAAAAAAGAAAAGGGTAAAAGGCATTTTTATGCCTCCAATGAAATTCAAACGCTTGATCCCAAACCAAACCCAAATGCAATGCTTAAGTATTTTATTATTAAGCCATTGGCATATGCCTTATTCATATGTACAATTAAAATAAGGTCAACCTAGGTTAGATTCAAATTTAAGCCTAGATCCAACGGTCCTCTCTTTATTAAAAAATTCTATTCTATTTAGATTATATAAAAAAATTTATTATTTTCTAAATTCCTTTCAATTTTTTTTGTGACTTTTCAATTTTTCTAAATTTTTTAAAATTTCTTATTTTTTGTACTTTTTCCTATGTTTATATTTTTTTTATATTTTGCTAAAATTTCTATTTTTTTGTGCCTTTCCTTATTTTTTTATTTTCTTTATTTTTTAAGATTTCTTTATTTTTTTCTAAATTTATTATTATTTTAGGTTTTCTTAACTTTCTATTTTTTTGTGTTTTTCTAAATTTAGGACCCTTCAACATATTCTAAGAAAAAATAAAAACAGGGGCAAAAATGAAATGTCTACATAACTGTAATAACTCTGGTTTCTTAAGAAGGATACTTAGTAGAAATAATTCCAATAACGGAGAAATAGTATTAGAAGATATAGACAAAGACATGGAAATATTCAATAATCAAGGAATTGATCTACTAAATCCAAGAATATTATATAGAATAGGTAGATTTGAAAGAATTACAGGCATAGTTAGGATTAACAAAGAAGAAGAAGTCTCAATAATATACCATCATTTAACTATTCCTTTAATAACTAGGCAAACTTATAATCAATTAGTTACAACTAATTATAGGTTAGTACACTTAGGATTAATAATCATAGGTGTACAAGGATTAGGCAGAAAGAAATTAGGTACAAAGGCTTTAATTACATTAGTAGACAACAAGGTGGCAAGATCCTAGAAAAGTAACAATAGCAACCACAGAAGTAGACATGAGTGAGAATAAAGGTATATTTTATATTTCCCTAGATTTTCTAATGTCCTTAAAGGATTTTGCCTAATATACAGAAATAGGAGTACAAACTAAAGGATATAACACAGTAGGTAGTAATAATTTAATATTACAAATAAGTTTTATGGGAAGATTAGTAAATAATGTAAGTACAAAATTTAAGATAAATATTAACGGGATTATAAAAAGCATGAAAAGTAAAGATATAAAACTAATAAAACCAATAGAATATAATCTAGAAACTTTAGTAGGAGAAAGTTGGAATATTAGTAAATTTTTTTAAAATAATAGAAATATTATATCTATAGAAGATTGTATAATCTATGAAAATAATAAAGGAGATGTAGAAATTAGATTTAGTTCATATGTTCCTATAAATTTACTAGATAGTGATACTAACTCATTAGAAAATGAAATAAAAAGGGATGATAGAAACATGGAAACAAATTTGATAAATTTAGAAATAGAAGATATAGATAATATTTTAATAGCAGAACATGAAGAAGTATCTTTAGATGAATATGAAAAACTACTAGGATATAGGGATAATATGAAGAAAGAAAGTGATGAAGAAGATTTTGTAGATGAAAATAAAAATAGACAGAAGAAAAATTAGAATAAGAACTTAGAAAGCAAGAATTTGAAATGATGGAATTAAGATTATTAGATGATAAAATTTTAGATAAATATATAGATGATCAAATTAGTATAGTTGAATAAGATATTAGTATAATAAGTAGTAAAGTAAATAAAGAATTAATGGAACATAGTAGTTCAAGTAACATAACAAGACTAGTTCCAAAAATTTATAGTTTAGGTAACATACTAAGATCACCATATACTACTTATGATACAAGAATGGGAAATAAATATGTTTGTAAAGGTAAAAGATTAGATTTTACACAAGATCTTAAAATATACATAAATGGTGGCAAAATGTTGAATCTCCCCATACATGATCCTCAATTGTGGCCAGAAGAAATAGCTAAGTGAAAAATTTAGCAATACAAGACTATCTTAGTTAAGGTTTTGATTATCCAGTAGATGAAATGTTTAGATATTTAGAAACATACTTAAGTCCAACTAATAGAGTAGCATGGGAAAGGTATAAAGAATGGTTTCTACATAAATTTCAAGAACTGAGAAGTTATGGAGCAAATCCATATAATTTTGTAAATACAATAGAAGAATTATTAATAGGTATGAGTCAAAATAAAGGAAACAATAGCACAACAACAAGATAACATTAGAAGGTTTGAATAATTACAACTTAAAGATTGGATGGAATGTTATATTTTTCTTAAGAAATTATTATTATTACACAAAATTAGCAGGATGTTTTTTTGATAAAGCAATAATACAAAAAATAATGTTGAAATTACCAAGACCCCTAGGAAAAGAAATAAAAGAAAAATGGGATAGTGAAACGGAAATGTCAATAGATAACCATATATATAATATAGCTGTAGCTATAAGATTTAATGTACATAGGTTAGCAAATAAATGCACATTCATGCAAATACAAAAACAAATAAAAGATGATTGTTCCTTTTGTAAAAACATATATACACCTCAACAATATGAACATAGACAAAGGAAGAGAATACCTAGAAAAGATAATAGAAATAAAAGGAGGACAAAGAAATATTATCTTAGGAAAATATCAGCTAGAAAACCATTTCTTAATAAAGACAAGCATGTTAGAAATTAAAAAGAATAGAAATTATAAAAATAAGATAACATGTTATACTTTTAGAGAAATAGGACATTTACATAGAGACTGTACAAAAAGGAATTCTTTACATAATAAAAATCAAATTTTAGTAGAATGTATAAATGAAGATTTAATAGAAATAGATAATGACATAAGTGAAACATAATCTATTTATAGTATAGTAAGTTATAAAGATCAAATAGAAAATTCTAATAGTGATAAAGAAAGTGTAAATGAATTCATAAAGTCAATCTCAAAGGTTGATTTAGAACAAGAAATTTTTGAGTATATGGATAATAATTTAGAATGCTAACATGATTGGAAAAATAATAAAGACAATTTCAATAAGCCATGTGTATATTGTAAAAAGTATCCTAGTATGAACCTTAGATACCAATTTCAGTTATGTTATATAGAATATCATAAATTTTGTCTAGAAAAAATAGGAGCAAAAATCTATGAAACTAGTACACAAACTAAGCAATATAATATAAATCGCCAAAATGAAGAAATTAAAAGATCAATAGAAAGAAGTTTAAGAATTTTAGAAATAAGGGTAGATAAGATAGAAGATAAATTAGATAAGTAGGCAACCATATTAGAAGATAAAATGGATAAGGTAGTATAAGAAGTTCCTACAATGATATAACTATTAAATAAAAATTTAATAAGTATGAGAGTTCTAACAAAAATGAGAATAGTAAAATGGTCAAAATAAGTAGTAGCATTAATAGACACAGGGTGTAATAAAGTAACTATAGATAGTAAAATTATCCCTAAACAGTTCATAGAAGACACTAAAGCCCAACTATATGAACAGATGGATAGAAAGATGTTTTATTATAATAAATGTATTAAAAATATCAAAGTCAAATTTAGAAAAAATTTACAAAAATATACAAAAGATTATGATTTAAGTTTTGCATATGTTAGAGATTTAAATCTATCTAATACACAATTTATCATAGGATTATCCTTCCTATTAAAAGATATTAGAGAATTAATAGTAATACGAGAAAGTATGCAATTATTAGAAGATGATAATATTTTATATACATCAGAGTTGGTAGAGAAGCATAGTAGCACCCTTTATACTTTAGAAAATTTTTTATACTTAGAAAATTTCTTTGATGGTGGTAAAAATTTTTGTTGAAGATATAAAAGAAGCATGTGCCTTGGAAAAAGAATTCCTAGATGTAGAAAAAAATTTTAATTTGTTAGAAGTAGGCAAACTGGAAATAGATAGGTTATTGAGTAAACTAGAAAAAGAAGAGATGATGGAAGAAAATCCCTAAATACATTGGGATAAAAATAAAGTAGAATGTAAGCGTAGAATTAAAAAAACCAAATTTAACCATAAAAAGTCAAAAAATAGAAGCTACTAATGATGAAATTAAAGAATTTGAAATGCATATTGTAGACATCTAATTTTTGTCCTCTTTTATTTTTCAGAATAGGTTATAGGATCCTAAATTAGGAAAAAATACAAAAAAATAGAAAATTAAAGAAAAACCCAAAAAATAAAGAAATTAAAAAAAATAGGAATTCTAGAAAAATACAAAAAAAGGAAAATAGGAAAAAACACCAAAAATAAGGAATTTAGAAAAAATACAAAAAATAAGAAATTTGAAAAGTCACAAAAATAATAAAATAAAATAAGGAATTTAGAAAATAATAAATTTTAAAGTTACTTAGATAGAGTAGATTTAATTTAATTAGACATAAAATAAAGGACCATTAGACCTAGGCTTAGATTTAAATCTAGCCTAGGCTAACCTAGTCCATATGTATAATTTAATTGCATATATGGATAAGACACAAGCTAACAGTCTAACGATAAAACACTTGGACTAAGTGCATGGATTAAGTTAAAGGACAAGGGTTTAAAACTCATTGAGGCATGAGGTTGGTTTGTTATGTTTTTCTTTTTAAATCCACATATTACCACATGTCAAAATAACACTAGACCATGTGTCTAATTGTGACATGTGGCACGTTGTGATTTGTTACGACAACAAAATTTCTTCCCCCCTTTTTCTTTCTTCCCTTTCATTTTTGTTCCTCATTTTCTCATTCATAGAAAAAAAAAAAAAAATCGATCACACATAGTAAAAGAGAAGGGGACAAACGGACCGAGGGGGGGAGTGACATTCGCAACTAGAAGGAGGGATTTTGGTTATTTCAAAAAAAAAAAACATAGTACACACACACGTAAAGTGTCAAGGTCCCTTTTTGTAAGTTACTTATACTAACAAGGGGCCATTTTTTTGTACATTTTGTAACATAAAGGGGGACTTTATTTTTGTGTAGTTAGGGCCTTATTATTATTAGAAATTTCCACTTTAAAAAAGTAATGCCATCTCACCAGTTTTAATATCTCCTCCTACTAGGCTTAATAATATCCATAAAGCTCTTTACGGGGTATAAGTACTCTTCTGGATTAAAGCTCTTACTCACCACGTTAGTTGATCACAACTGACGGCACCTATTACATACAATGTACTCCCGTGCACACACATTGCAGCCTTATATTACTGTCGGAATTAATAAAAGTGTGCTATTCATTTTTCTATTCATGCCTGTGTCCATTATAATTTGTTGGCTTTCTTCCTTGGTTATGTTGCTTATAGGTTTAGGCCTTATTGGCTAGCATTGCATGCAAGTTAGGCTTGTTTACTACTGTAGAAATAGGATAGTAAGTGTCGTACGATCTGTTTGTGTGCTAGAGAAAGGCTCAGACCATGACAATTGGTATTAGAGCCAGGTTATTCTAATGAGAACGACCATGACACGATAAAAGGAAGTGAGCAAGAGGCTAGATATCTTTGAGGAAATCCTCAAGGGATTGTCTAAGCGAATAGATGATTTGGTCGCGTTATCGGTAAGAGTAGCTAAAGTTGAGGCCAATCATCAGGAGATGAATGTTAAGATGATCGAGATGACTGAGAATTTCGGTGTTACAGTGCAAACCCTTAGAAGGGAAATGCACGTGATGACCGATGAGGCAAGACAACACTTGGAGACTCAAGTAGAAGACGTAAGAAGACAAGTTATTACTTGTACCCCAATCGAAATTATTGAGGAGTTGCAAGCACAAGTAGCTATTTTGACTCGGGCTGTAGCAAATGCTCTTATCCCTGCCCCGGTTCATGTTATTACTCATGCAGGACATCTAAAGATGCCTGAGCCCAAGGCATTCACTAGCGTGGGGGATGCCAAGTTGTTGGAGAATGTTCTATTTGATATGGAGAAATACTTTGCTGCTATGGGGACAAATGATGAGAGATCAAAGGTCACCATGGCTACAATGTACTTAACTGGTGATGTCAAACTGTGGTGGTGCACCAAATATGAGGATATCCAAAATGGCAACACTCATATAGATACATGGGTCGAGTTGAAGGCTAAGTTATGGACTCAATTTTTCCTTAAGAATGTTGAGTACAATGCCCGAAAGAAGTTAAGGGAAGTTCGATAGGGTGATGACATTAGAAAGTATGTCCATGACTTCTCGACATTGATGTTGGACATCAAGAGCATGGCTGAAGATGATAAGCTATTATATTTCCTAGAAGGATTGAAGCCCTATGCTAGGAATGAGTTGTACAGGCAACAAGTTACTAACTTAGCTACAGTACAAGTAGCAGCTGAGCGCTTGACTGACTATACTTATGACAATAAAGAGAAGAATGTGTTGACAGGACATGAAGGTAGAAAGTCAGTCAAGTCGAGCAAACCTAAGAGTAGGGGGAGCCCTAAGTTCAAGTAGCAACAATAGTAATACTGGAGGGAGTAAAAGGAAATCCTATAACTTTCACCAATCCGGAAAGAGTGGGGCAACCAATGGAGGTAAAAAGCCTTCATTCTCGTGTTTCTTGTGTAATGGTCCACACAAAGTAACTGAGTGTCCACATAGGACAGCACTTAATGCTATGGCATGAAAAGCAGAAAGTGTCTGCCAAGATGATGAGTCAGGGAATCATGGAGAGAATCAACCTTGAATGGGCACATTATACATGTTGTCGACTGTTGGAAAGAGTTCCTTGGTATGACGTAAGCCCAAGAATGATAATGAGTTGATGTATGTCCAATTGAATGTCAACGGTAAGGGTGCCAATGCAATGGTAGGCTCCGGTGCTACACACAACTTAATTGATGTGCCTGAGGTGAAAAGGTTGGGGCTGGTGCTTGCTGAGGACACTACCCAGATTAAAGCTATTAACTCCAAGGCCTACCTTGTTCGAAGAGTTGCAAGAGCAGTGAAAGTGAGGGTTGGAGATTGGAGTGGAAATCTTAACTTCACATCTGTTCCATTGGATGACTTCAGCATAGTCCTTGGAATAGATTTCTTGAGACAGGCTAGAGTTGCTCCTATGGTCGCAACAAATTGCTTATTATTCATGGGTGAAAAGCCTTGTTGTGTGATAATTCAGAGGAACAGGGCAAACAACAATGACAAGGAAGGGAAGAATATTGGGGCTATGATGTTATCGGTGCTCCAATTTAAGAGAGGGCTCAAACATTAAGAGCCAACTTTCCTGGATTTCCTTATAGAGAAAGAGGAAGCAAGAAAGATGGAGATACCAAAGGTAATAGAGAGGGTTCTAAAGGAGTATGATTATATGATGCCTAATAACCTCCAAAAGGAATTACCTCCTAGAAGGTTGGTGGACCACGAGATTGAGTTGATTCCTGGTGCCAAACCACCCGCCAGAGCTCCTTATAGAATGTCGCCTCCCGAACTTACCAAATTGAAGAAGCAATTGGATGAGTTATTAGAGGCAGGCTTCATTGGACCCTCAAAAGCACCATATAGGGCTCTTGTTCTATTTCAAAAGAAGCAAGATGGGAGTTTGAGATTATGTATTGACTACCGGGCTCTAAATAAGCTGACGGTGGTGAAGAATCATTACCTAATTCCTCGAATTGCTGATCTGTTTGATCAATTAAACGAGGCTAAGTATTTTACAAAACTGGATCTTCGCTCAGGCTATCATCAAGTTCGCATTGCTGAGGGGGATGAGCCTAAAAACGACGTGTGTAACCCGGTATGGCACTTATGAGTTCTTGGTGATGCCCTTTGGTCTCACTAATGCTCCTGCAACATTTTGTACCTTAATGAATAATATATTTCGTGAATATCTCGACAAATTTGTAGTCATCTATCTAAACGACATTGTTGTGTATAGCAGGACATTACAAGACCATGTGAAGCACTTACTAATGGTTTTCAAGAAGTTGCAAGAGAATCATTTGTACATGAAACGTGAGAAATGTGCCTTTGCCCAAAAGCGCAACAACTTCCTAGGTCATGTTGTTGAAGAAGGGTAGTTCCAAATGGATATGGCAAAGGTGGAAGCAATTAGGCAATGGCCAGTGCCTAAGAGTGTAATGGACTTACGGTCCTTCCTTGGACTCGCAAATTACTACAGAAGATTTGTTGAGGGATATTCTCGTCAAGTCATACCCCTCACAAATCTATTGAAGAAGGACCAAGCATGGTCATAGGATGAGATATGTTAGAGTGCCTTCAAGGAGTTGAAGCGTGTAGTGACAGAGGAGCCAATCCTCGCACTTTTTGACATTTCTAAGCCTTTTGAAGTCCATAGGATGCCTCAAACATTGCATTGGGTGGAGTGTTGATGCAAGAGGGTCATTTAGTGGCATATAAAAGTAGGAAGCTGAATCAAACAAAGCGTAGGTACTTAGCCCAAGAGAAGGAGTTACTTGCAATTGTTTACTATTTGAGGACCTGGAAACACTATTTGCTAGGATCCAAGTTTCTAGTGAAGACAGAAAATTCTGTTACCAACCATATATTGACTCAACCGAAGCTTTTAACCAAGCAAGTAAGATAGCAAGAGTTTCTTGTAGAGTTTGATATGGAGATTAAGTACCGTAGTGGACGGACTAATCAGGTGGCAGATGCTTTAAGTAGGTGAGTTGATTTAGCATCCTTAGCATAGATTGCACACCAGTCGATGAGTCAAATCTCGACTTCAATTCAAGAGCAGATCAAGTAACACATAGGTCAAGACCTGTTGGCCAAAAATCTCAAGCAGTTGATTAAGGAAGGGAAGATGTGCAGATTTTGGGTAAAAGGCGACCTCATTTACATAAAGAGGAGTCGGTTGTATGTTTCGAAGGCAGGCAACTTAAGAAGGGCACTCATGAGAAAGTGCCATGATACTTTGTGTGCTGGACATCCCAACTGGCAAAGGACATGGAGCTTGTTGAAGCAGGGCTATTACTAGCCAAATATGAAGGAGGATGTGATGACTTATACGAAGACTTGCTTAACCTACCAGTAAGACAAAGTTGAGAGGTAAAAGGTGGCAAGCTTCTTAGAGCCACTTCCTGTGCCTTTTCGCCTATGGGAGAGCATCTCCATGGACTTTATCACTTCCCTACCAAAAGTAAAGGAGCACTCATCCGTTTTTGTTATTGTTGATAGGTTCTCTAAGTATGCCACCTTCATTCCTACCACGAAGAGTTCAAGCGCAGAAGAGACAGCCCAGCTTTTCTTTAAGCATGTGGTGAAATTATGAGGTATGTCCTAAAATATTGTGAGTGATAACGATACCAGGTTTACAAGGAAGTTTTGGACAAAGTTGTTCCAACTCCTAGGTTCCGAACTAAGCATGACCTCTAACTACCATCTGCAAAGTGACGAACAGACAGACAGATTCAAGGGGTTGCTAGAGGAATACCTTTGGAACTTTGTCAGTGCCAACTAGAAGAATTGGGTTGACTTGTTGGATATCGCCCAGTTCTATTTCAACATCCAATGGAGCTCTTCCTCCAACAAGAGCCCTATAGAGATCATTACGGGTCAGCAACCACTGTTACCTTACATAATAGCAGCACCATACATCGAGAGATGCCTACGAGCTTATCAATTCACCAAGGATTGGAAGTAGAGTTCAAAAGTAGCAAAAGTATACCTTAAAAAGGCTCTCAAGAGAATAAAGAAATGGGCAGATTAAAACTACCGATACAGAGAGTTCAATGTTAGAGATCAGGTCCTCATAAAGCTTCTTCTAGAACAGGTCAGATCATTGAAGAACAAGGATAGAAGATTGATCCAAAAGTACATTGGTCCAGTTCCTATCATATCGAAGATTGGAAGAGCAGCCTATAAGGTCGAGCCTCCTGCATGGTTGAAGGTCCATCTAATTTTTCATGTTAGCGTCTTGAAGCCATATTATCTAGATATGGAGGACCCATCTCATAATGTGTCTAAGCGATCACACGTCAAGATCAAGTTCAACCTAAGTCAAGCCATGGAAAACATCCTTGTAGAGTGAAAAGTCAGAGATCCCTCCACTAGAGAAGAACATAAAGAATATTTGGTCAAATGGAGAGATCGAGGAGAAGAAGATACTAGTTGGGAGACTGAAGAAGATTTGAAGCCCTTATCCAAGAGAAAGTTAGCCTTGCTAGCCAGAAGACCTCCACCACCAGATCCAAGCTCCAGTACATATTGCCAAAGACGTCAATAGAATTAAGTGGGGGAGGATGTTAGGGTCCCTTTTTGTAAGTTACTTATAATAACAAGGGGCCATTATTTTGTACATATTGTAATATAAGGGGGGATTTTATTTTTGTATAGTTAAGGCCTTACTATTATTAAAAATTTCCACTTTTAGAAAATAGTGCCATTTTACCAGTTTTAATGTCTCCTCCTACCAAGCCCAATAATGTCCGTAAAGCTCTTTACGGGGGTGTAAATACTCTTCTGGATTGAAGCTCTTACTCACCATGTTGGTTGATCACGACCGACGGCACTTGTTACATACATTGTACTCCCGTGCACATATATTGCAGCCTTGTATTACTGTCAGAATTAATAAAAGTATGCTATTCATTTTTCCATTCGTGCCTATATCCTTTATAATCTGTTAGCTTTCTTCCTTGGTTATGTTGCTTACAGGTTTAAGCCTTGTTGGCTAGCATTACGTACGAGTTAAGCTTGTTTACTACTGTAGAGGCAGGATAGTAAGCGTCGAACAGTCTATTTGTGTACTAGAGAAAGCCTTAGACCATAACACAAAGGGAACCACGAAAATGGATCCACTCTCTCTCTTTCTCTCACCACCATCTCTCTCACCATTGTCTCTCTCTCTCTCTCTCTCTCTTCACCACACTTTCTCTCTCTTTACCATCTCTCTCGACTTCCTCTCTTTCCCTCAACCTATCTCTCTCGTCACCCCAACTTACTGACGCTACTCCAAACCTAGAATTATATACCCACAGACTACACATCCTCTTTCTCTCTCTCCAAATTGACATCTTTCTCTCTCTCTTGACTCTCTCTCTCTACCATCTCCCTCCGTCTGATACACTCTCTCGGATTCTCTCCCTCTTTTACCCTCTCAACTATGTAACCACACACACAAATGCCCTCGACTACTACCCTCTTGACCTTCACCGTCACATGACGCACAACTACTCCACCGCACAGCGCACGCACACCACCCCCACGTACACACTGGTCAAATCCACTCATACAAGACCCAACCACCACATCCCCTCTCCCTCTTGACAACCGCGACCTAAACCCAACCACAATAAGCTCTACCCTCGAACTCATTCCCTTACTCTTGACCTCCTCTCTCTCACGCACAGTTGCCCCACTATGCACATTCGCCCATTTACCATCGTTGCCATCCAAACACACTTCCACAACCATACATGGCTGCGACCCCACCATTGAGCACCTTAACCAACTCAAACCGCGTGCCACTACTGCAACTACCACCAGACAACCACCAAACACAGTGGCATTGAAACCCACCCCATCCCCCAAAAGTCCAATATAATATACACAAAACCACCATTTCTTACTCGTTTTGGCTACTGAAACAGCCTCTAAAACGCCTCCTCTGACTCGATTGTATGCGACCTAACCCATGACCGGCCAATCCGACCCACAAACCGCATCCAACCCGCGCTCCAAATTCAACCTGAGTCTAACCCGACCTCCATGCTAGACCTAATCTGCTCAATTTGGTCTGAGCTTTACTATTTTGGTTTCAGTTGTATTATTTTTTATTATTTTAGTTATTTATTTACTTGTTGAATATGTATTTGTAAATAAACAAAAAAAAAAGAAAAAAACGAAAGAAAAGAAAAAGAAAAAGAAAAAAAAGAGAAGAGGAAGTATTTTATTTTGTTTTATTTTTATTTAGTTATTTTCACGTTTTAACAAAAAAAAAGGATAAGTAATAAAAACAATTAAAAAATGAAAATAATAATAATAATAAAATATATATAATAAATAAAAATGTTTTATCAATTAGAAAAACATATTTTTTAAATAAAATAAAAATAAAACGCATCCTTTCCAAATTAGTGCACTTTAGATTTTCCAAAAATAAACCTCAATTTCGGACCCTTAGAAAAATTCTTTAAATGAACTAAAAACGAGTAAAACACGTAAACTCATCAATTTTTCAAAAAATAAAATTAATGAACCAGCTATATTTTTTGTGAACAAACTACGGAAGTTTGATCCCGAATAGCAGATACGTAGACACCTGTATGTCAATACGAGAAGACTTAAAATATGAAAAGTTTTATTTTTTTCCATTTTTAGATATTTGTGTAAATTAATCAATTTAGTCATGTGTATCATAATTAGTTGTTTTAGAAATTAAAAAGGGTATATTTGAAAAGCGAAGTTAAATTTGCAAAGTTAAAAGTGGTACCTATTTTGGGTTTAATAAATTAGCCCTCAGATCTAGATTTCTAATTTTCAAAAAAGCCGTTTTTATAAATTTTTTTTTTTTAAATCAATAGACCAATAACTAAGTTATAACCAATCCACCCAATTGGTTATAACTTAACTCTTTTCCCAACTTCAGTCGAGTGGCGACTCCAACACCTCTTCAAATTAAAAAAAATGGTTTTCTTTAAACCCTAGTCAAGGATCGGTATTAAACAGGTAAGGTTTAGTACTGATTGGTTTAAAAAATGCCTAATTTTATAAAAATAACCAAGCTCGACACATATAAAAGATTTAGAAGAATTAAAGGTAATTAGAAAGTCAGAGTCTAGACATATGAGTCCAGCATTCATAGTTAGAAAGCATAGTGAAATAGTAAGAGGAAAAGGCAGAACGGTGATAAATTATAAAAGATTAAATGATAATACAGAAAATGATTCATACGATATATAAGATAAATCTTAACTGATAAATAGTATAAAAGGAAGCCAATGGTTTAGTAAATTTGATTGTAAAAGTAGATTTTGGTAAATTAGAATGACTCCATAAAGCATAGAATAAACAACTTTTACATGTCCATTGGGTCATTATGAATGGTTAGTTATGTATTTTAGACTTAAAAATGCTCCATCCTCTTTTCAAAGGAAAATAAATATAATTTTTAGTAAATATAAAGAATTTGTTTATGTATATATAGATGATATACTTGTACATTCAAAAATTAGGAAAGAACATATAAGTCATTTAAAATTTATCCTATCAAAATTTATTAAGAATGGTATAGTAATTAGCAAAAAGAAAGCAGTAATGTTTAGAAAGAATATAGAGTTTCTAGTAATAGAGATAGGAGAAGGTAGAATAAAATTACAAGAACAAATTAGTAGAAAAATTTTAGAATTCCTCGATAAGATAGAAGATACAAAGAAATTGCAACAATTCTTAGGATTATTAAATTATGCTAGGTCGTTTATTAAAGATTTGAGTAAATTAATAGGGCCTTTATATAGTAAAAGGAGTTTAAAGGGTCAAAAGTATTTCAATTCAAAAGATGAAAAGTTAGTAAAAGAAATCAAAGCAAGAGCAAAAATATTACCTCCATTAAAACTTCCATTAGATACAAATTATTTAATAGTAGAAACAGATAACTGTGAAAAAGGGTGGCAAGCTGTTTTAAAAGCCAAACCCCATAAATATGCAACCAAAGAAATAGAATAAATATGTAGATATAATAGTAGAAATTTCATAGAAAAAGGATTTATTAGTAGTATAAATGTAGAATTATTAGTAGTAACTTATGGACTAAATAGTTTTAGGTTGTTTATAATAAATAAAAAAGAAATATTAGTAAGGATAGAGCAATTGTAAAATTTTATAATAATATGAATAATAAAAAAAGTATCTCCAGGAGATTGTGTAGATTCTTATACAGGATATTTAATAGTGGATATAAAGTAATTTATGAGCATATTAAAGGAAATGATAATAGTAGAGCCAATATTTTAAGTAGACTAACAATTTAATTTAATATTACAGGGATGGAAGAAGCTCAAATCGGACTAATAAGGCTCAAAGTATTTCCCCCAAAATGTAGTTTAAAATTTAAAAAGCCAAATAATATAGAAATAAGTAAAGTAGAAAGTATTATTGTAGATAATTTGCGGGCAGCATCAAATCCACAACAAAAATTTAAAAGTATAAATGCTTTAGTACACTATTTTAGTTAGAATAGAAAACCCAATAGATATAATTACTATATATTATATAATAGTAGACAGAATGGTATCTATAAAACTTAGGGTGAAGTCCGAAAAGTAACCTAGGATTTTCCTAATCCCTTATTCAAAGGTATCATAACCTCAGAAAGTGCAATTGATTTTGCTAAAAAATATATATGCTACACTTATCATATAAAACTTATAGTTAGACAAATTGCATCCACTTCATCTTTAGAAAGAAAAGCTAGGTGTAAACAAAAAACTCTTTAGCAACAAGGATACCTTCAGCTACCAGTAATCTAGAAAGTTACTCTCATATGGTTAGAAAAGATATTGCACATTCTTTACAATTTTGTAGACATTGTGAAATAAATATGAAAACAATAGCAAGTTTAAATGAACAAATTCAAATAAAAGAAAGAATGAATGAAGAATTAACTCAAGCTTAGAGATTATTTAATGAAAAATTAGAAGAAACAAAAAGAGAATTAATGACATTTAAACTTAAACAAAAGGTGAATATTGAATTAAAACACAATAATTTTATTACAAAAGAAAAACACGAAGGTATGATGTAAGCATTTAGAAAAAGAATTCGTCGTTTAGAAAGACTTTAAAAATATTATAGGAAAAATTATAAACCTTTAGAAAGATCTAGTGAATAATTACAAAGTAGAATGTTTTTTAAACCTAATGAATTTATTTTATGTCTTTCCCATGAACCTAGAGATTTGATTAAAAAATATCTCATAGAAAGTTTTTATAATAGAATGCAAAAAGGTCATAATCTGTTAGAAAGAATCTACATATCTTAAGTAGAAATTATAGGAGTAATTATTAGAAAGAGGACAATTTTTGGTAAAAATGAAGAATGTTAGTTTACATTTTATGTAATAGAAATTTCTTTACTTCATATTACTCCCCCAAAGATTTTTGAAAAAACAGGATATACTATTCAAGAATTAATAGACTATGAAATGGTTAAAAAGATTGTTTTTGAGTTTGATAGTCCATTTACAATTTTTCAAAGTAGAAAATTACAGATTATAACTTTTGAATACATGAGACATGCAAATTTAATTAGCATGATAGATATTGAATTTATTTCGGCTCCACCAGAGCCTAATTGGTTATTAATTATACTTAGAAAACATCATATATATATATATATATATATATCTTAGCAAATATAATATAACCAATCGAGTAGAAAGTTTTAATAATATGGAAAATGAAGATTCTAATATATATTGTATAAAGCCTTTTATTAAACAATTCCAAAAACATAGGAGTTATATTTTTTATAGAAATTTTTTCTTTGATGAAGAAAATCCATACATTTTTTTGAGAGAAACCTCTATTTCTAAAATATTCACCTAAATACCTAAAACAATTCTTATGGAAGAAAGAAAGAAGATTGAGAAAAATTTGAGGATGAGGATGCTCCTTACACATCACAAGATAATGAAGATTACTATGTATTAATAGATGTAAAAGACTTCGAGCCATAGGAATCTTCTTTCTAGGCATGTGACAAACAAGGATATGTCAGAAGTAAACTTTTTATTTTTGTCAGTATAACTTTTTATCTCTTAGTAGAAAAATAGTAAAATTATTTGTAGTCTTTATTTTGTCAGAAATAGGACAATAGCTGTAAAGCTTATTTGTACAAGTTTATTTTAGACATTTCTTCCCTTCTTTTGATATCTAATGCAGGGATATGTCCAATCCATTGGAAAATTCATAAATACTATAAATAGGTTTCTAACCTCACTAGTAGAGGGCATGCACACACTTGTATATGAACTTTCATAAAAGTAAAATTCTCTCTTTCTACATTCTCTTTCTCAAACTTTTTTAAGGGTTAGGGAAATTTTGAAAGGAATGAGTAGCCAATGAAGAAATTCTAAACACTAAAAATATTTTTCCTTCCTTCATTCTCCCACGTATGCTCTAAGGTTGCCTCCTTATGAGGATCTTCCTTATCAGAATAAGATGATTTTGCTTTTCGTCTACCATCATCCTCAATATGCTCTAAAGTTGCCTCACCAAGAGGATCTTCTCCATCAGAAAAAGGATGATTATATAGATAACCCCATCTTATAAACCCTTTACTCACCATCTTTTGAGTTAGGAATTTTATCTTCTAAACATCGATATCCCAACAAATGAGGTACCCATTTAAGCCATTTAGGCAAAGCAGGCGAGGGATATAAGGTCGGAAAAGATAGATAGAATGTCTCTAAGACGTTAGCCCCCCTGGGCATTCCTTAAAAAAAAAAAAAACACTCCATAAGGTAATAGCAATTATAACTTGACCGCTTTCTTGAGGAGTTCAAAAATTATCCAAAATTATCTCCCTATCAAGCGAAAATTTTGAGTAGGATATGTACCATATTAGTTATTATAAAAAAAAGTACACTCTCTTGTTTTGCCAACTAATATTTATACACTTCTTTGTATTCTTCACCAAACATTAACTCCTTAGCTTGTTAAAACTTAAGGAGCAAAAGCGATCTCCTTTTCCCTTAAATAATCTATTTTCCATTGCATAATTTATTATTTATTAAATATTTTACAATTCATTGAACAATTTATCATTTACTAAATAATTTATTATTTATTGAATAATTTATTACTTATTCCAAAAATTATTATTTATTAAATAATTTATTATATAGATAATTAATTCAGTAAAGAATTTACATTATTTATAATAAATAAATGCTCTCACGTGCTACCTATGTGCTCGTACTTCACATTCTCGAGCCTGGCACTTGCATACTCGTGTTTCCAGGTTTTTTCACATGCTTATGCTCGGGCTGCCCAAGCATGAGCCTACATGTACCCGATTCACATGCCTAAGCCTACTTATTACCCTTATTAATATCACGTGGATATCAATATGTGAAGTCTTTTAACAAAATAAAAGGACCATATCTTCAAACACTAACTGCTTGTTCACTTAAGGGGAATGGAACAATTCCTCCCTTATTCCTCATTAGAGCTTTATTACGATGTTCAATTCAAATTTCACCGGTAATAACCATTCCCATTGAATCCCTATTACTTATATTCATAGAATTAGGATTCCTTCCTCTCATTCATGAATTGTGATTCAATAATGAAGCTCCCTTTTTTATCCTATAATTGCCCCCAACAAATTTTCAAAATGATCAAGAATTGCCCTTAATTAAACGTACTACAGATAAAATGGACAACCTTATCAAGTATGTCCATCATCATCTCCCTTTCGGCCATCATTGTCTACAAGTCTGTCTATCACCAACTAACCTTAGATCTTTCCCTCTCACTCATCTGGCTATAGGTCCATCCATCATCATCTCCCTACACAACACCACCACCACCAACCACCAATACACTACCACCACTAACACCAACAGACAACACAACACTGCCACTACTAATAGTAACTATGCTAAAATATGCCACCACCAACTACTCGACAATACAACCACTGTCTTTCTCATAATCCATGACCACACTGGCAAACAATACTCCCAACCAATCATGGTCATGGCTCTCTTGACCCTAACCACCCAATCAATACCTTTACCTAAATCTAAGAGTCATGACTCTTCTTCATCAACAAGATGAATGGTGACCAACTTTGAGCACCTTAGTTCAAAAGTGTACAATAGATCTATATGCTTTAAGATCCTCTTTCATCATTGACTTTGAGGCTATGACAGAGAGAGGAGTGAAAAGTGGAGATGTGATGAGTGGGTTTTTCTTTATGTGGCCAGATCTGTATGCTTTAAGACCCATGGATTTTTCTTCTTTTCTTTTCTTTTTTTTTTTTTTTTTTTTTGCTTTGAGATCTATATTACGGCAAGAGAGAGAGAAGAAGAGACAATATGCACAATGATGGAAGAAGAAGATACAAGAAGGGTAGCTTAGTCATTTTGCATTTTATTACGTATCTATTCTTTATTTATCTTTTTATGTAACTGAATAACATAATAAGTGTTGCAACCTTATCCCATTCCTAATGAATTCACGTTACGTTCCCTTGTAATTTTATTCAGTGAATTAAATGTACTGTAAGTCTTTTGTTATATCGGTCTTTTTCTTCGCAAGTTGGTCCGTAGCAAGGTTGTTCTCATGGTAGACCTTGGAATTTGTCAAAGCATGAAGCAAATTGGATACAAAGAACAAGTGTTAGATGGCATAAATTCAAAATCACATAAAGTCATTTATCCAATTGATCGCTTGCTAGAGTCTACTTTCACAACTACTCTTCTATTGTTCATGCGTTGTCTGAATTCTAGCCAATAACTGATCAAACATAATTCTGCTTCTAAAGGTGAAGTGTTACTCAACTTTTTCATAACCCCCTTAAGATAAACCTATGTTCCTCTCTGCAAATCATGCTTACTCTTCCTTTCTTGCCAAATGAATTTGTTACTCCATCGCAGTTAATTTTAACCCATCCTAGACTTGGTTTTTCCTAAGCTCCTTCAAATTTTTTGACATCCGCTCCTCATCTTTTGATCTTTGCTTTGCCCACTACTCTCTTGCCTCCACTTGCACTCTTCTAAACCAGTCCTCTTTTTCTTCCCTTAGATTAAAAATCCTTCTATTCTTCCCTCCAAAGACCTCTTAAAGCAAAAAGCACATAAACTTTGTTAAGTGGATCCCTCTTCTCCCATGTTCTTGTTTTCCATTGGGTAATAACCTTAGTCCATTTCTACTTCTCCTTCTTACCCCATCCTTCAGGGTTAATTGGTCTACCCAACCTTGACTAAACTTCCTTACTCTTCTCATAATAAAGGGAAAAACGCCATCTTGTTTCCTCCTCCATTCCATACATTAGACGCAAAGGGCTTACATTGACTCCCTTTTCCTCAGTTTATCTTTTGTAGGTAATCCATCATTTAGAATTAAACATTATACCCTTTGGTATGGCTAGTGTTCATTATATCCAATCCCATATTTCTTCTATGTGCTCTAAACCCTCTTCTTCACACAATAGTTTTTATGCTAGTTTTGTAAAAACTTCACCATTAACCTTAAATAACCAATTTCTAATATCTTCTATCTCATCATCATCTAGCATTATTGCTCCAAGTTTTTCTCTGATTTCTTCATCAATAAGGTACCCTATGACATTTTCCTTCCATCTACTAAGACTTTCCCATGCTTGCTTCACAAAAACACTTTCATCATACTTATTAAGTGGGTTGTAATGCCAACTCGCCACAATACCACTTTTTGTTCACTTGCAAATCATTTCCCCATTCTTAACTCCCACACTTGATGTTTATTCAACCTATTCCAAAGCTTTGTATAGTTCTTGGAAAAATTTCAATCCCTTTCTTCTTTTCTTGTTTTTGTTTTCTATTTTATACATTTTCTTCACCAAATTTACCCATGAGACATTCTTCCGGCCAACTTCCTAAGTTAATTTTGCAAAATTGGCTTTATTTCCTTTGCTGATATCAAACAACGCTAATCTACCCTGTTCCTTTGATTGCTTTACCTTCTCCCATTTGACCTAATGCATCTTGCTACAATCATCTACTAAGCCTTATAAGAAGTCTCTATGCATTTCTCTAATTTGCTTGCTACTCCTTTCAAATAAAGGGATAACTTAAGATTAATGGTTTGAAATGCTCTTCAAAACTAAGGATGTTAGAAGCTTATGCCCAGCCACTAGTAGAAGTTTAGCTTTTCATCTAGCAAGTTTCCTTCAATGCTTTTCAAAGAGAAATCTTAAGTCCTCTCTTTTGAGCTTACAATTTCCCCTTACCAATATTCCCTAATTTCTACATTTGGTTTAATTCTAAACTTCTCACAAATCTTTATTTTAAGTTCACAACTTGTATTCCTTGAAAATAAGATCCACAACTTCTTATAATTCACCTTTGACCTCAAATTACTCCAAATATATATGTGTACGCACACACATGCATACGCGACTTAAAATCTTAGCTATATCTTAATTCTACCTAATACATAACCACTAAAACTAATGGTATGGAAATATTTAAGTACTTTTAGTTACAATTTTGGTCATGACATAAGATCATAAATAAGCACCTATCTTATACATTTTATTTTTTATACAATGAGTTAACAAGCTTGACGAAACATAAAATGTCCATTTCACTAATTAATTTGATATTTCAAATTTTAATATATTGTAATCATTTTTATGGCAATCATCAATATAATAAATTATATAGCTATTCCATACTATAGTATCACAATAATGGAGGGAAAAAAAATTATAAATGAGCAAGATTAGAAATAGCTAAACAAAAGAAATATAGCATACTTCCACTTGAAATGATAACAATTTAATATTTACTTGTCTAAATAGAATGGGACTTATAATGTGATAGTTATATTAAGGGATGGAATAGAAGTCTTGAATGATTATTACATTGTTCAGTTTGCTCAAAATAAAATTAATTAAACTTTATTGAATTTGCAGAATGGATTAGGTATTAACACTTAAATATTGATAAAGTACTATAATGACCTAGTATATAAATATATAATTATAATAAAAAATGAAAAAGAACATTAATAATATATACATTATACTGTATATTATATAGCAAGCATATGTGTTACATTACCACAGAAGAAAACATATATAATTATATATACATTATATTACATTATATTACTAATGAACGTGCTCCCTCTATGCATATATAGAAATTAGATATAGTATAATCAAATTTAAAATATAAAATAATTTTCAAATATATTAATTTTATGGAAATGTTGAACCACTTATATATTAGTTGCACATAAAATTAATTATTATATAAATTGCACGTGCAAATTATTTATTAACAATAATAATAACAGCATAGATAATGCAATCAAAATTGAATTCATCCATTAATTCTTCATAATCATTTTAAAAGTAAATCACAAATTTTATTTGGCAATACTTAAAAGTGATTTAACAAAATGTTGAACACATGAGATAGATATAACTATGCTTAAAAAAGACTACATGCCAAGAGGGAAAATGAACAAAGCAAAATTAATTGAACCATAAAAAGCATCTAAAAATCCACTAGCTTAGACAAGTGGTAACTTATTTTCAGCCTATAACCTAGTATCAACAATGATTGAATTTTCAAATTCAACTACAAAAGGTTGCGAGCCTCTCTTCCTTTTAAACCTCTCTTTTATCACATTTGGTATGCAAGAATGAGTTAGAACCGAACGGAATGGAATCAAGAATAAAACGACCAATCCATTTTTGTGTTTTGAAACATATTTAAATCCTCTAAAAGTTACTTTTTTTCATAAAGTTTCTTAAAGTTGCAAATTAATGGCTACATTTGATTAGATTTTTAAAAAAAGATAATGTCATAATGATGGTACAAAACATTTCAAAAACCTAATCAATGACAAATATTTTTGTAATTTTAGGAAACTTTAGGAAAAAATAACTTTAAAGGATCCATTTCCAATAGAAAAAATAAATAATGGAAGTAAAGGCATAAGGTCTCCTACACCAAGTCCTTAGCATACTTGTAGACTAGTAAAAGCAAAATACATAAGCTTAAACAACAAAACTTAGGATAAACTAAAGTCTAACACCAACAAAGTAACAAAATCTTGCGAACATATTGATAGAAATGATAAATGAACCACCATCTAAAGAATGTCAAGTAACAGTGACATGACCCAAGCTTCCTTATCCTCATCATAAGTGGTTAAAATCATAGTTCCCTCTAAACACTTCAATTATATTATCAAAGCTATGACTTCTTCTTAGTCTCAATTTCACCATCTTCAACTCTTTCAAGTTCATTGACATCCATAGGGATGTTATAGCCATCTATATCAAAATCTTCATTCACATTCACATTCACATTGTCATCATCACTTAAATTATATATTACTGTTATATAGTCTCTTCCTCAACATTAACATATCCTTGAGCATCTTTCCAGTGGTATGATCAAGACCACAAATAATACATAACTCATCAAAATACGAAAATGATCTATTTTTAAATTGGGCAGCACCTTTTTGACTCTACATACAAACAAGAAAATGTTACCATCATACATACTTAACAAAAGAAATAAATAATTTAGGAAAATGAAATAATTCTTTTTTTCAAATAAACCTAGACAAATGCATCCCACATAAACTTATCTACAACAACACGTTTAGTTACTACATCCTAACCAAACCCACTTATATTAACCCCATAGAAGACTCACCTTAAGACCACAACCTGATAACTTGATTTTTAACACTTTTTCCAAAGCTAAAAAGTTTCCTACCTTAAACCTATGATCAACTTTATACATTTTCTAGTATCTTGTAACTTAAGGAGTACTTCCATGAATGTAGAGTTTTTTCATCAAGCCATAACTTTTTAGTCCTTCTAAGACCTCTTGATTCGTTTATCATGTCATCTCATGTTCCTTCCATTTTCTACTAATATATTTATAAACAATGAAGATATAATGCAAAGTACTTCACATTTAGAGTGAAGTACAAAGTACACCATAAATCTATAATGTCTAAGCATAAATATATATTGGGAAGAATAAAAAATAATAAGATAATCATTAGATCTACAATGTCTAAGCATAAATATATATAGGGAAGAATCGAAAATAATAAGATAATCATTAGAATTATCTATGATTTGTCGCTCTCGACTCATTAAACATGCTTCTAGCTAAATTATCTCTAAAAGTCCACTTATGAGATATATAAATCGTTGCTACAACCTTATTCGATTCTTCAATGATATCCTCTTACGACTCCCATAATCGTCTTAATAGATCTTTAGTCATTTCCCTTTTTACTCGATTTTTTAGGAGACAGCATGCTTGTATAATGCAATTTTAAGTTTTAATTGGATAAAAAGAAGGACTACTAAGGATTATTCATCCCATTTTAAGCAATCCAAGACATTTTTCTATTATATTGTGAGCTAATAATGCTTTATGTTGAAACTTTTTTCTGGAGTTTAAATGGTATCATTATCCTCCATATGAAGTAAGAAAACTTTAAAATTTATATGTCTAGCATCACCAAGATAATATTGACCTCATGAGGTAAAAAAAAAAGTAAATTTAGCTTTATAATTTCCTAAAACCATGAATAGTGATGATATATTCTTACCTAATGAAACCTTTAACTCATTTCTTCTAAATATTGCATCTTTCAATACTTTATCATTAGCCGCCAAGCCCTCTCAACCATGTAAAACATATATAAATTACTCATTAAGTGAGAATGCTATTAGTACATTTGTTGCAATTTATTTTTTTCAATTCATGTATTTAGGCATATGTTCTATCTATAGCTCCTAAACAATGTTACAAATACAATATACTAAATTAGAAATAATTATTTATTAAAAAATTCATGGTATTATAATGAATAAAGCATATATCTATATACCTTGAACCATTTCCATTTCGCATTATTAGAATCTTCAAGAATCAGCTCTAGCTTCTTCAATAACAATCTATTGACACTTAACATAGAAGTTAAGACATTTTTGAAAAGTCTACTAATTGTTTTCCTTGATCTCTTAAATTGAAATTTTATTACTGTACATGATGAGAAAATATATATAAAAAATGCAACTTGTTCATCAATCATCATGAATCTCCGTCTACCCCTAAATATTTTTTAGCATAGTGCATAAGGTTTTGAAAACTTTCCTATTCATTCTAGGTTGCTCTATGCACTATATACCATTCCTATAAGCTAACTGAAATATAAGTTATTTCCTTGATGATCTTTTAGTAAATCTACTTCTTGTTGTACCACATGGGTATTAAGGCAAATTTTCTTTCTTAGGTAAAAGGGATAAAGCTATTAAAAGTACCTAAACATTCATATTTTTTTATTTTAATACTTAAACTTTAAAATTGTTTATTTTAGTATCCCAACTTTTTAAATGAGATAAATAAATATTTCTATTATAACAGCTGTTATGAAAAATAATTATTTGTTTCACTTTAAAATGTTAAAGTACCAAAATAAAATAAAAAATAAAGTTTGAATACTAAAATAGAAATAAAATGAAAGTTGATATACTTATATTATTATTCTACTATTTTATAATGGCAACCATTATAATGGAGATACGAATTTATTTCATTTAAAAATTTGTACTACTAAAATGAATAAATTTAAAGTTTAGGCATTAAAATAAAAAAATATAAAAGTTCAAGTACTCATATTAGCTTTATCTCTTAACTAAAATAATATAGGTTCTTTATAGGATCATGCACCATCTTGTAATAAAGTTGCCATGACTTTTCTAATGTATATGGCAATCATCTACAAAAGCAATATCACACAAAATTATTACCCCTCATAAGAATTGTCAATGGATAAGGTCACCATGATTGTTTCATTACTTAAAGTATCACATTATTATGAACTAACCCATACGGACATAGATGATTTACAACATCTAAGCCCAATTTCTTCATAGCATATTTTAAAATTAAGTTTTGATAAAAATCATCAATAAGCACATAACAAATACATTTTTGAATTCTTACATAGGTATAAAATTTACTTCTCATCTCTAACACTACAATCACTAACTAAATCATACAGGTCAACCACACTAATTCACCAACTTCACCCATATACCAATTGCAATTTCAACATTTGAGAAATCCATACTTATCATCTCTTGTCCCCTAAGGTTATGATACAAATTTCATAAAAAAACATGGATTTAGTATGGTACCAATTAGATTGAGATCCGATTTGCTCTATTACTAATATAATTAAGGTTTGAAATTAATAAGAAAACTAACAAATAAGGTATTTTTTAATAGTGTTTTTATATGTTTGAGTAACTAGAAGTAAATAGGGTATGGACAAATAAAGATTGGATCTTCGCACTAATCTTAAAATGAACTAGGTTTAGATTAAACTAGTGATTAATATGGTACACAATCAATGAAACAACTTAAGGTATTAATATACTCTAATATTATAAATGAATTCTACATAACTAGTTTGCTACAATCTATAAAGATTGATAAGAACTCAATAGAATAAAATGAACATATTCTCTCCATACTTAAGAATTAAAAGAAATCCATCTCATTAAATCCATAACAACCATAAAAGTCCCATCTCTCTCTCTCTCTCTCTCTATGTATATATATATATATATATATGCATGACGTGTTATCTTATATCAAATACAAAATTCGTTTAACAATAATATGCAATGCTACCATATAAGAGGTTGATAAAGTCAAGATTTTTCAATTAATGAATTTCAAATGTGTTTTAACAAAAAAAAAAATTATTTGGAGTTAGAATATCATATAAACTTTATATTAACCTTTATACATGTTCTAATGACCTATCATTATGCAAGTCAAATACCTATGCATTCTTGTAAACTTGAACTAAAATTTCTTCCAAGTACTAAAAATTATATAGTCACATTGATTTACTTATTTTTTTTTTTCAAGTAGTTCGATTCAAATTTTTTTTTTTTTGTTGGTTTGATTTGCCTCTTCAAACCAGACATAAATTTTTCATTTGATTCAACTTGAGAATTTTACAAACAAAACAAGAAAAAAAAATATCATGTTTTTAGTTTGGTTTTATTTGGTTTTTGGTTTGCTTTAGTTTAGTTGGTAATTCCAATACTCATCTACCTCTATATAGATACGTCTTTTTATATCTTATATCTTATATCTCAAACAACACCTTAATTCTTCCTCAACAACATATCATTAAGGATCTAAACGTCTTTGTAAGACCCAACGTAGTCATTAAATAAAACAATAACAAGCATTAATAAGTCATAAAAGATAAGGGCATTATAGTCTAACCCAATATACTCACAAACCCTACCTATTATAAATAAAAACCCTCCTAAACCCTTACCTTAATCCACAATTCTTTTCTCTCCATTAGCCTCTCAAAACACAACTCCATTGATCTCTCTCCTCGTGTAGACCATCAAGCATCCAACAATCAAGATCTTAACAATATTGGTAAAGGCGAATAGGGTCTACGTGCTTTTATTTTGAGATAGATCTCCCATGAGAAAATTCCCAAAAACAAGTGCCCCATCCACAAAATTGAAAGAAGGATTCCAAGTTAAGATGAAGTAGTATGGTTTTTCTATAAATCTATAAGGTTTTAGGTTTTAAACTTCATTCTTCTATTTAGGTCTTGGAGAAATGCAAATCTAATGCAACAAATAATGGTGAACTACAAATTCTAAGACTTTGTATTGGATTCCAAAATTTAGAAGTAATAACGTCATCTATTTCTTTTGTTTTTATTATGGAATTGGTATTTAGATCTAATTATGATGGTTAAAAGGAGAGGGGTTGGATTATAAATCTGATAATTGATAATATTTGAATGTTAAACATGAAGAGATTTGTGATTAATGAAGTTGGAGATGTTAAGGAAGTTGATCGATATGATAGGTTGCAATGGCAATAGGGTTTTGGTGTAAGAAGTTGAGTTTTGGAGAGGAAATTTATGAAATAGGAGAGCATGGTCTAGGAATATGAGCGCAATTTTTCCCACGGTCCTTACTAATGTGTTGGAGAAAAGTATGTGCAAGGGAAGTGAAGGGTTTAGTGGTTAAGAGGATCATAACAAAGGTTCATGGCTATGATCTTAGGCATGGTCTTGTTATGGTTTTAAGAAGGGAATCACAACCAAGGTCTATAGCCGTAATCCTTTGGTGTAAACTTGTATCTTCTCTCTTTCTTCTTATTTCTTGACTTATCCTCCCAAAGTATAACCTAATCGGTTTATGCTAGTTTAAAAGTCTAGATGAGTACTTACACCTTGGGCAAGGTTAATTTTTAGATTCAAGAATCTAGTAAAACAAAAAAAAAAAAAAGGACTTAGCTAAGATAAGAAAATTTGGAAAAGAATTTCAAAAGTTGCTTTCTCTACGTTGTACCACCGATGTTCATATTAAAAGGACCTTTAACATAAATTCTACTAGTCATTCTCAAGTTTCAAGTATAGGATACTTGCTATTGTTTATGTTGTTAGGCTAGTTACATAACGGAATTAATTAATTATTGGACATTAATTGAATGTCTACTACTTGTGCTTAACTCGACCCAAGGAGTTGGGATGACCAATGATATTAGGATGGCACCTTGATAATCCTTACGCAATAGTGTCCCGAGGGAAGTCTTACTTGGAAATGATCTAAGTACATTTAGGTTGTTTCATATCTATTACTTGTTTCGTGTGTGAATATGATGTGATCATTATTGTCTACTCATGTACATGTGGTTGTGTATTCTGCAATAGAATTTGACTCACCCCATATTTATTTTTCAGGTTAAGATACTTTAGAAAGAATTACAAAATATGTTAACTTTAAAGATATTCACTAGATTACTAGGTTAAGGAGTGACGATTAAAATTATAATTGTAAGGAAGCTTTGGAATTAGATAATTAAATTTTCAATTTACTCTTACTAAATTCGTATTCAAAGTTTTATGGAATTCACTTAGATAGCAGTTTTTATAATTCTTTTTATAAAGATTAAACTTAATACTATTTGGAGATTATGACTTATTTTTTTTGTGGAGTTTTTAGTAGAAAGTTATGCCTAACGTGTTAGTAGATGCTAGAGACATGTGGCAAGCCATAGTGTTTTAGGTTCTAGGGTGTTATAGTGTTCCTCCTTTATTTTTCTTCTACTATTTTTATGCTTGCCTAATTTCTTGAGAATTTCCATGACATAGTGGGTAGGCTATTTATATAGGTAAAACTTTTGAATTAGGGATGCAACTGGGGCGAGTTCAATAAGCTGTTTCTACGAAACCTGGACTTGCCCCTCTAAGGTTTAGTATTTTCTAAAACTCTACAGAAACCTTATAGGTTTTTATCCCCTATTCTCAAAACCTAACCCTATAGAGAAAGGTTTTTATAGGATTCAAAAAACCCTATAAGGGTGGTTTTTTATAGGGTTTAGATGGGATTAAGAAGAGAATAGAAGAGAAAGAAGTGAAGTAGGATTAGGATTATATTTACTAATTTACACAATGATAAAAATTAAAAATTAAATATGTTGTATAATGTAAAATTTGTATAAAATATACATGTTACATAATTTAAGAGTAAATATTTTTATTAACATATGCTTTTTTTACTAAGTCGGCTTTTCCATTGGGTTTTTTTGTAATATCAAAACCTAACCCTAAACCCTATGGGGTTTCGCATCATATTGCATCTCTATTTTGAACATGCTCTCCTTTATTACATGGACTTTTCCTTCTTTCTTTTTTTCTTTTTATGCATGAAGTTCAACTTTTAACCTATATAATAGGTTAGACAGTGGTTAGGCGAATTGGAATTTGCCATACTAAGGAATTCTTGCTTGATTAAAGAATTTGAATAGATCATCATGGTTTCATTCAACACTTTAGACTTTAGGACTCAAAGTTGTGGACTTGCTTGTAATGACCCAACTAAAACTCCTCCCATTGAGGTAGTGTCCGTTTTAAAATTGAACGTCGCACGATTTTGTTTCATAGTGCAACAGTTTCTTAAGAGGTTACCCATCCTAAGATTAACCTAGCTCGAACATGTTTAACTTTGAAGTTCCATCATGTTCTAAGCTACTACACCAAAAAGATGCCTTAATGATTTAGAGTTTAGTCACCTGGTTCTTAAGGGGTACTATAATTGATATGCAGTAGGGCTCGAACTAAGGATGAGGTAATCTAGGTTCAAAATGAAAACAAGGAACAGAGAGTGAAAATAGGGTTTTGACGGTGAATGTGTATAGATATCACACACTAAGACACAAACGCAATCAAGAGTTAAGCTCGAAATAGGGTTCGATACGACTTACAAATACTAAATGTCACTTGGGATTCAAATAAGCATTAGATGTAACTCGCTAACTTGCTCAAATGAGAGTTCACCACAATCTTAGGGTTAAGATTAATAAGAACAATCTTAGGGTTAATATTGATAAGAACATAAGAAGAATTAAAGAGTTAACCAGTACTCAGTAATCCAAAAGAGGTAAGCTCTAAGAGTTCTAGAGTATCCATACTTGAAAAAGGAAAGTTCAAGTGTCAATGTCTAAATATTCTTTTGATGATGTGTGTTTTGCTAATCATAGATATTGCTATTTATAACAAATCCTAAAATCCTAGTGGCAAAACTATAAATAATGTACAAGGCCTTAAGCCCTAAAGAATAGGCCCATAATTAAAATAAAAGAAAATATTCACAAGAATACAAAACCGTACATTTGACAGAAGAAGCTGACATGCTGTCATTCAAGTTATCCTAGAAGGAATAGGATCCAAACTGGGTAAGGTCAGCAACTGGATGTCCAGGTCTTGGTAGGAAACCCTAAAGTTCAGCAATGCTTGGTCGAGATACCTAAAAGGTCAACCTACAGTTGCTGAGTTCTATGGTTAGTCGGCACTAATCTCTCCATGCCATGCTAAGTGGATTTATGGCCTTTAGGCCTCGATTGTGTGATCTCTCGGCTTCTCAGTAGACGACAGACTTGATGTCGAGTGGCTCCTTTTCTTCCTCTCGACCTTTTAGTATCAACTCGGCTTTGGCAAGAGTTAATCGGCCTCGGCTTCGAACAGGTCAGGCTCGTCTTGGAGATGGTCTCAAGCTGATTCCTATTAATAATGATTTGGCTAAAACTCCTCCCACTAAGGTATTATCCACTTTAGCGTGGAACGCTGTACGATTTTATCCCCCAGTATAGCAGCTTCCTAGGAGGTCTTCCATCCTATAATTGACCTAACTCAAGTAAGCTTAACTTTGGAGTTTCAATACGCTTTAAGCCATTGCACCAAAAGGTGCCTTGACTATTTAGAGTTTAGTCACCTAGCATGTAAGGGGTATTACAATCCACCCCCATTTAAAAATGACGTCTTTGTCAGTTTCGTTACATAGGTTTAGGATCATTACTAGGCAAGACTTTTGCTCTTTCGGCTAGTGGATTGCTCTGGTACCAACTGTAACGACCTGATTAGAACTTCCCTTATCGAGGTATTATCTACTTTAGTATCAAATGCCGTACGATTTTATCCCTTAGTGCAACAACTTCTCAAGAGATCACCCATTCTGAGATTGACTAAACCTAAGTACATTTAACTTTAGAGTTTCGACATGCTATAAGCTGCTGCACTAAAAGATACCTTAGAGTTCATTCACCTAGTATATAAGAGATATTACAATCCACCCCCCTTACAAAACCAACATCCTTGTCAATTTCGTTACACAAGTCCAAGATCATTATGGGGTAAGGACTTATCCTTTCGATTGGTAGAGTGCTCTAATATCACCTATAACGATTCAGCAAAAACTCTTTTCATCAAGGTATTGTCTACTTTGGTATGGAACACTGCACAGTTTTTTCCCCTATTATACCCCTTTCATGTTGGGTAAATGAACTATAAATCATCAAGGTGCCTTTTGGTGTAGCGGCTCAAAGTACGTCGAAACTCCAAAGTAAAGTGTACTTGGTTAGGTTAAACCTAAGAGGGCAACCTATTGGGAAGCTACTACACCATTGTAATACCCCTTACATACTAAGTGAGTGAACTTTAAATCATCGAGGTGCCTTTTAGTGTAGCAACTTAAAGCGCATCGAAACTCTAAAGTTAAGCATGCTCAGGTTGAGTTAATCCTAGGATTGGTAACCTCCTAGGAAGCTATTGCACCAGGAGACAAAATTGTGCAGCATTCTACACCAAAGTGGACAATACATTAGTGGGAGGAGTTTTGGACAGATCGTTATAAGTAGTATTAAAGCACTTTACCAGCCAGAAGGGTAAGTCCTTGCTTGATAATGGTCTTAAATCTATATAACGAAATCGACGAAGACGTCAATTCTATAAGGCGGGTAGATTGTAATACCCCTTACATGCTAGGTGAATGAACTTTAAATCATTAAGGCGCCTTTTAATGTAACGGCTTAGAGCATGTCAAAACTCCAGAGTTAAGTATACTTAGGCTCAATTAATCCTAAGATGGGAGACCTATTGGGAAGCTGCTGCACTAGGGGATAAAACTATGCGGCATTTTACACTAAAGCAAATAATACCTTGATGAGAGGAGTTCTGGCTTGGTTGTTATGATATTCAAACACTACTGGTATATCTTCCAATCTCACTTCTTGAACTTAGGTATCCACTACCGAAGTTAGGAATCCTATGTTACCATTTCTTACTAACTTCTAGGTTTTACTCACCAATACTATTCAAGGGGTTACCTTTCTGGAGCTTCATTTAAAATAAAATTCCTCTTCATTAGGCTTCTTGAATACCACCATCTTTGCTTCACAATCCACATTCACACAATGTTTAGTTTGCCAATCTATCCCCAGTATAGCATTGAATCCTTCCATATCCAATACCACTAATTTTACAAGCATTTTCTAAAGATCTATGTACGCATTTCCTCCTTTGAACTTTTGTTGCACAACTTATTCTCCTCTTAAAGGAGTCATCACTATCAAATCATACCTTAGAGTCTTTGTTGGGAGTCTATTCCTATCAACATAGTCCTTGGATATTTATGAATGTATTGGTCCCATATCAAATAATATAAAAGCATAGTTACCCTCTAGGTGAACCAATCTTAAAATAACAATTACAATTATATCATTACTCTAAGGTATAAGATTTAAGTAAACATACAACACACAATCATATAAAGGTATCTAAAAGTCATAGGGTTCAAGACTCGTACCTACAACAATGTTCTCATCCCTACCTTCCTCATCTTAGATCACATATACCCTTCCTTAAACTTTAGGTCTAACTCTAGCCGCTCCTAGTTGGTTATTTCTATTAGCAAGTTCTAATTTATTGGATTGGGTTTGATTTGGTCTTGCTTAATTTGCAATACACTAAGTGGCATTATGTTTTATTTGATGACACTTATGGTAATACATACTTCTAGGGTTTGTGTTCTGACATTGCCTAGCTAAATGCCCAACTTCTCCACACTTAAAACATTTCCTTTATGGTTTTGGACACTGTATAACTCAATGCCTACCATTACATTCCTAGCAAAGTAGCATAGCTCTACCCAACCTCTAATTCTTCTTAGGGGGTTGAGAAGCCCTTTTTCCTCTAATCATCTTATGGCTATTGCTAGGATTCGCTACAAATTTCCTTTTCTTACTTTCTACTTCCTTAATTACTCTTAGTAAGTCACAAGCTTGCTTAATCAAACGAATCTTATTAATAATATCAGCATATCACACCAGCCTTGTCCTTTTTAGCTCAACTTGAAAATAAAGATCAAGTTTAGCCCTAAACTTACCAACCTTAGCAATTTCATTATTCAATACCACTTTCGAGGAAAACTTCAACAACCTATTAAACTCCTGTTCATATTTTTCAATAGTCTTGCTTGCTTACCTCAACTTATAATATTCTTTACACATTTGGTCCCTTACACATTCATGGAAATACTGCTCTAGAAATGCATCCCAAAAGGCGTTCCAACTTACGCGTTTTGCCATTGTCTGTTTCTTACTCTTCTACTAATTATTCATACGTCCATTTAACAAAATAACAGCAATCCCAACTTTCCTATTATCTTTTACCTTATGCACTTCAAAAGCTTTATCTAATAAATCGATCCATTCTTCCCCAACTAAAGGATTGGTTTTTGTCCTATCAAACAGTTTCACCATACATTGCACCCGAGCTAACTTAACCTTATTCGTTCGATTGGCCCTAACCAAAGCAATTACAAGTTGTTATACCACATTCATCACTCGTATTGGTGAAGCTTGATTTGGTTAAGGTTGTTGCTCTACCCTTATCTACTTCTTAAGAGCAGATGAACCGAGATCCGCACTTGCACGTGTTTGCACCATTTTCCAAATAACAACAAATGCAATAAATTCAGTTAGTTTCCTTATATTGGTCATTACTAACAAAGTTAAGTTCATATGATGCCTAGCTACTCGGCATACCTCATACATGCTTAGTATTATGGTCTCTAATTTATACTTTGAGGTTACCTAAAGAATGTCACATCTTAGCATAGCATAGGGTATACCATCATACAGGAATATCTATTTATATTCAATGAAAAGTTCTATTTATAACAAAAGAATACTATAACAAAGTTCAGCTTTACACTTGTTTATACAAAAGAGTATATCCGTCAAACTTAACAAACCTAAAACATAGTACTTTTTTTTTTTTCATTACATATGTAAAATAGATCCTTCATGAGGCTAAGATAAAAATACATTAAGGCTTCTTCAAAAGTAGCTAACTCCATTTTATATACTCTCAAGAGACTTTCCCCTCCGCTGATGTTGATGCTTAACCCTTTCTCTTCATAACTTAAGGATATACAAGTATCCCCTCAGCTCTCTGTGAGCTAAGTGAGAGTGAATAAAATAAGGCACAAAACAAGTAACATATAAAACTCATACACGTAACATGCATCAATACCGATATCCTATACTCTTCTACTTTACTCATCTAGTTGGTCGACATACCCAGGCATCTTGATACAATGTCTAGGAACTTAGAGACAACAAGTAGCTACTTGAGAGTACGACCTTCAAAACTCAACAAAACAGAAACCACCTATTGGGATTTGTAAATCCAACACATAACCGACCTAGCTAAAACTGCACTTTGTAATTAAAATGAGTTAAGCAATGTAATCCTATATGCTCAAAACCCAACGTGACAATATTAAACTTTTCAAAAACTTAATCCTTAGGTATTTTTATGTCATGTCGTGAATGCAACAAATAATACAATAGCCCGGTATCGGGCACAAATTTCAAATTCCACAACATATACATCTCAATTATCGTTGTTCTAGATTTGTGTCTTAACTTTACAATTCATCCATTTGTATAGAGTTCACTTAGGTGAACATCCTAAAGGACAGAATAGTTTCCAAGTTTTCTAGACAATAAAACACATTCACCAATAAGTCATAGATAAGGAAACACTTCAATGAATTAATACATATTCAATAGAGTCACATACTCAATCAATCAATCACACAATTGTAGTTTGTGATATAACTGACTTTAAGTCAAGTAGACAAGGGTTTACTTGCCCAAAAACTGAAATAACCACTTATCTTAGCTTGATAGTAGTGCAAAATCCTAACTTTATGATGTGTTTCTTCCTTACCTATCACACTTAGGAGAAACATACACAGTCTCTAAGTCAACTACGAGTTGAAACCAAACTCTTATAAGCTTTTATTATCATGTTTCCAAGCTTCTTTTGATCATATCTTATTTGATTTTAGTAAACTTTATATTGTCACGATTGTTATTTTGAGTACCATTAGGGTATCTTAAGAAATAAGACTGACTAGTATGATTATAGGTCCAAGAATACCCTTTCTTACTACCAGCTCAGTTGTACATTATCATAACTTCGTAATTAACCTGAATAAACTTTAGTTCTAAACTAAAAACCCTAAAAATTACACTTTCCAAACTTGAACAATATCTATTTTATACCTAAAATAGTAACCTTACATTATCTTATCAATTATCATAATAGTACTATTTATTATTTACATATTAGATTAATATATAAGCTTATATTAGGAAAATACAAAATAAATAGTATATAAACCCGATTAATTTCATGAAAAATTCTATAGACTCACAAAAATATGTAGTTTAATTATTGACCATTAATTATATTAAACTAACTACTATCTATTTTTTTATCCAAAATAGTGGTTTTAGCTCAAAATTGTAGAAAATGAGGGAAAATAAACAAATTTAAGTGTGAGATAAAAACTAAGTGTTCCAAATATCCTTATAAATTTTCAAAAGCCAAAACATATAAGGCTTATTCATTAATTTACTCAAAAAACAATTATTTCAATAATTCGGCAAAATTGATAGTTTTATCCAAAATAATTACAAAAATTAGTAAATATGCTTATTTTAAAAAATTCTTGTTACCAAAATTAAATACATATGGAAAAATATTGTGTACAAAAATTGAGCTTGAAACAATATCATATAATATTTTTAAATTTTAATTTAATTTTTGCCCAAACAAGGCAATTTCTTAAGTGCCTTATATTTCCACTAACTATTTAATTAAAATAAAATTAGTACATTAATCTACACATAAAATAATTTCAGAAAACATTTTTCCAAATTTTTGTAAGGATTTGATATTTTTAGAAAACAAAAGAATTTACAGGCAGAAGATAGGTTCATGTGAATCGACATCCACTGGCTACCCTTTGGCCGCTACTTCTTGTTGGAAACACCTCCCTCACGGCTAACCTTCAAACCATCAAGCCACTTCACATCCAGTTTGTTGATAACCTGTTAAACCGCCCTACACCTTATTCGCCCCTATTTTTCATTCTGTTTTTATTTATTTTTTTCTAATTTTCTAAAATTATGATCTTATGTTTCCAAGTTCCTAAAACATTGCAAATGAGGTTTAGGGTTCCTATTTATAGGTTTTAGAATTTTTGCATGTCAAAAAGCCAAATGCAACATAATAATCTCCTATTTTCTAGGTATTAACTCATCACTCCAAGTGATTCTTAAGCTACCACGTCATTTGATGACTCACCAAATAGTTTTTCAATTGATTTTCTATTATCTTGTATTAATTACCTTATTTTGATAATTTATTATTATTATATGTATATATTTAATACATATAATGCATATTGTATATAAATACATGTATATTATATATAATTCAACTTCAGTTATTAATTTTATAAGTTAAATAACTTATCTTTAATATCTCATTATACTTAAAAACTCGAATTTCACGTTTTTGATAATTATCAACTTTATCAATAAATTAATATCTTTACCAAATTAATACTTTTATATAGCTTATTTTGAGAAATTAACTTTATTAGAATATTTCATCTAAATTTTCTAGTCTTACTGTGAAGTATGAACTAAAATGGATAACATCGCCCGATACCCTAAAGTTAGGGGCTTGAAACTTAGGGTTATTGTCATGTAATGACTCAATTGGAATTCCTCCTACCAACGTATTATTCACTTTAGTATAGAATGCTAAATAGTTTTATCCCCTGGTGCAACAGTTTCTCAAGAGATTACCTATCTTCGGATTGACTCGGCCCGAGTACGCTTAATTTCGAAGTTTTAACATACTTCAAGCCACTACATTAAAAGGTACCTTGATGATTTAAAGTTCAATCATCTAGTATGTAAGGAGTATTACAATCCATCCTCATTATAGAACTAACATCCTTATCAATTTTATTACACAAGTCCAAGACCACCACCAGGCAGGGACTTTGCCCTTCTAACTAGTAAACTGTTTTGATATCACCCATAATAACTCGGTCATACCATATCGTAACTTTGTAATTAACCCAAATAAGTTTTAGTTTTAAACTAAAAACCCTAAAAATCACACCTTCCAAACTTAAACAATATCTATTTTATATCTAAAATTCTAATCTTACATTATCTTATCAATCATCATAATGGTACTATTTACTATTTATATATTAGGTCAATATATAAGCTTATATTAGGAAAATACGGAATAAGTAGTAATGAGCCTAATTAATTTCACGAAAAATTCTATAGACTCACAAAAATATGTAGTTTAATTATTGACCATCAATTATACTAAACTAACTATTATCTATTTTTACCAAAAATAGCTGTTTTAGCTCGAAATTATAAAAAATTAAGGAAAATAAAAAATTTTAAGTGTGAGATAAAAACTAAATGTTCCAAATATCCTTAACTTCTAGAAGTTAAAACACATTATATATAAAAAATTGAGTTGGAAACAATATCATCTAAACATGAACCGTTTTTTTTTTTTTCATTTCTATCTTCAAAATAGTAAGACTTCTAACTTAGTATAGGTTTCATCCAAAAGTTATTGACTTCAACTAACGTGCTTAGAATATATACCCCCCCACCACCCACC